>PVKM010002769.1:0-62194 GCA_004027735.1 Carollia perspicillata
CATTACCCAGAGATCACTATTTGCGGAAAGGCAAGAGGTCAAGCCCTCAGGAGGTACTGAAACCGGTGACCTTTTGTCCGATTGACCCTCTGGGGTCCCATTGTCTAGACTGCTCTTTGTGAAGGACTTTTGAAAATTGATCAGAACTCTCTTTCTATTTGCTCCCTTTGTTGAACAGATTTTCTTCCTAAAGAGCGTAGGAGGTGTTCCACAGTATCTGGAGGTTTTCCTTTCTTCTCTATGAAATTCACCCACACTAATGACGCTGGGAGATCAAAGGCCCTGAGGGGAACCGCCTCTGCCCCAGGGCCAGCCAGGCAGGGAGGGGCTCCCTCCCCTTCCAGCCTTTTCCCTAAGTGTCCCACCACTGTTCATTTGTGTCTTTCCGTCATTGACAACGGCCATGATTTATTTTTGCTTGTTCCTATCAGCTCCAAAGCGCGTATCTTGCACGAAGCAGCCCACCATCTCAGCCTACCTAAGGGCTGTTGCATTCTTCCAGGAGGAGAATTCTCAGTAGTTCCCTCCCTGAGGGTGCGCCACCCACAAGGTCCCTGAAGTATCACAGCAAATCTTGAGGTGCACCACTAATGACCTATGGCCAGGTAGACATCTGAACACAAAGCTAAACTAAATGAAATGCCGTCCTTCCCTTATGGACGATTTTGTAAAACCCTCTGCTGAACTTCTAATCCCCTATTCTTCTGGAACTTTCCAGGTCTGCCAGGCTGGTGCCTACACTTAAAAAGGGAATGTGGTTGTGGGGGTACTGAGGGTGGCACTGTCGTGGTGACTTCATGCTGGGTCCTCTTGTTCTAAGGTCTCACAAGGCTCCCTTTCACTTGCCCACTGTCAAATCTTTCCGATACGCTCTATCAGGCCTTCTGATCCATGGTTGAAGACATCTGCATTTTCTTTTTTCTTATAAATCCAGATACTACTTGCTTGCTTGTCTTCAGTCCTCTGGAAGTCCTCATATTCTCCACTGGAGATGTTTATCTTACTGACTCCCCAAATGAACAGTGGCTTATAGGATGGAGCTGATTTTGTGAGCAAATCAGTATTTTGCTACCTAACAACTTTTTAAACCTTGTTATGAATTGCCAGAGGTGAGTAAGGAGACCTCCAGGAGACAGGGTACCTAGGCATGTCTTTTTTTTAAAAAAGATTGTATTTAGTTCTTTTAGAGAGATGAGAAGGGAGGGAGAAAGAGAGGGAGAGAAATATCCATACGTGAGAGATACATCTATAGGTTGCCACTCATGTGACCCCAACTGGGGACCTGGCCTGCATCCCAGGCATGCGTCCTGACTTGGAATCAAACCAGTGACCTTTTGGTTCAGAGGCCTGAACTCAATTCACTGAGCCACACCAGCTGGCCAGGGTCTGGGTATATCTTTAAACTAGCACCTCTAAGTTAAGCATATCTTAAGTTGTCACTTCTTGGTTTGGTAGTCACATCACCTATCCTGGAAACTGAACAAAGAGCAACAGGGAAAGAGGGTGTGGGCAGCAATATGGGTGTGTTTGCTGACAGAGCCCAGGGAAACATCAGTGGAAGAGAGTTAAACCTATGCATGTGCTGCATTTTAAGAAATAACTCTCTATGTATAGGCATTTGTCCTTACTTGGATGATAGTAACACATCCATTAGTCTAAGTTCTAAGTAACACAGAGAATGACAGTATAGAATGGAAGGAAGAAAGGGGGGTGTATTAGAAATGTTAGAAGTGTCAGAAGTGGGTATTTGGAATTCAAATTGAACCTTGGCCCAGGGTACAATGGAACTCAAAAGAGTGAGCTGCCTAGAGTACATACTGCATGATTCTATTAGTGCAAACAAAATGTGTTTCTAGCAAACACACCCAGCAAGTTTCTCTGTATATGCTTAAGATATTTCTAGAAGGACACAGAAGAAAATAATAATTACCATTATCTTTGGTGAGAGGGACTGAGTGTAGAAGAGTGCTTTTAAATTTCACCTTATACTTATTGGTACTTTTTACAGTTTTTGCCTCAAGCCCCGGCCAGCCTGGCTCAGTTGTTGGGCGCCATCCTGTAAAGCAAAGGGTCGCTGGCTTGATTCCTGGTCAGGTCGTGTATGAGAAGCAACTGATAGGTGTTTCTCACATCGATGTTTCTCTCCCTCTATTTCTCCCTCCCTTCCCCTCTCTCTAAAATTAAAAAAATAAAATTTTTACCTTAAAAAACTAGTCATATACGCCCACATGTTTATTTTGATTGCATAAATTAAAAAACAAGCCCTGGCTGGTGTGGCTCAGTGGACTGAGCATGGGCCTGTGAACCAAAGGGCTGCTGGTTCGATTCCCAGTCATGGCATGTGCCTGGGTTGCAGGCCAGGGCCTGTGAGAGGCAGCTCATTGATACCCTCTTGCACATCGATACTTCTCTCTCTTTCTTCCTTTCTTCCTTCCATTCTCTTTAAAAGTAAATAAAGTAATTAATTTAAAAAATTGTTGCCCTCAGGAAAAGTAATGCTGAGGGATTTTCCCCCCTCAGCAGCTGCATGCTGGGTACTTGCTTTTCATCGTGGAGGTTCAGGAAGTCCAGAGGTGCTTGTGTGTCTCCCAAACCCACTGTTCTGGAAGGAGGCCTGGGACACTATAAGGTCAGCCTTTCCACGCTGGGTTCCAAATCCACAAGGTTCAACTGAGTTCATTTTCTGCATGGAATTAGCTCGCCTGGGTTCAACCACACAGTCTGGACAGGGACAGTGGTTGGTTTTCCCAATCATCAGTTACTACTCGCCCTCCTAGTCTTGGAGGAAATTGAGAAGTGTGTATTCAACCACTGGGCTTTGAGCCTCGAGCGAGGCTGCTGGTGGATTGGAGTTCACGTTAATTCAGTGATGGGTCTCTCTCCTTTCTATTTGTCTTCCAGCTTGGAATCTTCATCAGAAGGCGGATATGGGAAAATCTGAGGGCAGTGGATCCTAAACTTTATGCGCAGAGCAACCACCAGTGAAGTAAGTATATTAACTGCTTATTCCCAGGACCCACCTCCAGAAGGCACAATTCTGCAAGTCTGGGGAAGGGCCCAGAAATCTGCATTTATAACAGATAGTTCGATTTTTTCCCCAGGTGGTTCAGACACAAGAGAATCATGAAAACACATAGAGACAAACCCTGATGCTAGATGTGTTTCACAAAACTGAGAGCAATGAGGAAAAACTGGAGGGTGGTAGTAACAATGAAGACAAATTAGCACTTACTGTGTAGAACCCACTGCTCTGAGGGCCTGACACATGTTCACTCATTTAACCCCCAGCACCCCACGGTGTCTTTATTCCCTTTATACACAGAAGGACACTAAGGCAAAGGAAGTTTAAACAATTTTCCCAAGGTCACCCAGCTACAAAGTGACAAATGTAGACACAACCCCATGTGGTTTGGCTCCAGAACACATGCTCTCAACCACGACACCCCAGGACAGGGTTGTCAAACTACACCCACAGACCAAATCCTCCTGCTGCCTGTTTGTGTTAGGCTGGGGGGTGGCCCAGTTGTTGGAAGAGTTGAAGACACCTCTTCTTGGTCCACAAACCCTAATTATGTATACTATCTGGCCCTTTACAGAAAAAGTTTGCACACCCTGCTTAAGGAGAGAATAAACACAAGGCTCTTGTTTCTCTAAGGAAGTGTCCTGGCTGTGAAGTGTCTGTGGCTTCACCTGGGGGCTGTGCTGGCCCTTTTGGACCGACAGCCAGTTCCTCTGCATCACCACCCTCTAGCTCTCCTACTTCGTCACTGATGCTGCCATGTGTGATGCAGAAGCCTTGGGTGGCTTCACCATTGTCCTTTAGGACCACTGTATCTGACAATGTGCCATGGCCATCTAAATTAAATTCCTTAGAACAGACAAGGTGCAACTGTGGTATAATGAAGAATTTCTCACATACGCAAAATAGGCAAAACTATGTTCTTGACCCTCTTTTCAGTCGTATTCTGTTGAAGTTATTATAACAATGCCATTAATTCTCTAGTATTGATCAAAGGAAGGGCACTGGTGAAGGAGCTGAGGCTAAGAAAGATCTAATAATTTTCCCAAGGTCACATAGCGGGTGGAGCGTGGTCCTGGGTGAGCTGCAGGCAGTCAGATGCCAGGACCTGCATGCTCGAACCACAACACAGCATAGCCTCCCCCAAGGTCCCCAAGAGCCTGTTAGCATTTCTCACTCTATTTACAAGTAAAGAAACCGGCAGTCAGAACCATGCAACAGTTGAACAAGGTCATGCACCTCTCTGGCCTTTCTGAGGGCAGACGGGACAGAGTCAAAATCCCAGGCACTTCCCAGTGTTTCAGTGGGTCATGAAATGACCCACTAGTGGCCAAGCTCTCACTCCAAGGTCTGAGATGTGCTGCATGCCCCTGAGGGGGCCTCACAGTAGAGACAGACATTAATTTCACTGCTTACCAACCAAGTGACTTCCGTAAGGGATGGCCCTTCCGTAAGGGCCTCTGAAATTTTTTCCTCATCTGTGAAATGATAATGATAGTAACACCTAGTTTACAGAGGTATTGCAGGTCTCTAATGAGATAATTCACATCAAGTGTTTGGCAGTTCAGAGCATGTAGTAGGTGCTCAAAAAAACAGCAACCGTTACTAGAATAAGACAGAAGAACCTGAGGCTGTTATTAAATTTGATGTTGTAAGGAAATAATAAAATACAACGTAACACATGTATATGATGGACCATCACTGCATTAAGCTCTTAGGCCATTTTTAAAATAAATTCTTACAGTGATTTTCTTTATTATCCCCATTCTACAGATGAGAAAACAAAAGCACTCTAATGAACAAAATAAAGTAGCAGACATAGAAATAGAAATAGAATAGAATAAAACAGAAACAGACTCATAGATACAGAGAACAGACTGACAGCTGTCAGTGGGAGAGGCCTTTGGGGACTGGGTGAAAAAGGTGAAGGGATTAAGCAAAAAAATGAAAATAAAAACACCCAACCCTTATAGACTCAGAAAACAGTGTGGTGATTACCAGAGGGAAAGGGGTGTGGGGGCAAGAAGAAGAAGGTAAAAGGGGGATAAATGGTGATGGAAGGAGACTTAACTTGGGGCGGTGAACACACAATACGATATACAGACGAGGTCTCATAGAATTGTACACCTGAACTTATATAATTTTATTCACCAATGTCACTCAAACAAATTAAATTAAAAACGCATGCCCAGAGAAGTAAAGTGACTTGCTCTAGGTCACATAGAAGTAGTTGAATCTGACCTGGTTTGTTTAATTGCAGAGTTTACACTCAGAATTATACCAACTCCCCCAAATCCCTACCGCTTTCTAGAGGGCAAAAGTATAGCACAGAGACTTCTAAAGCAAGTTCTACTATATGAAGAAAATGTGGCATTTATGCTAAACTTTATTACACTTTTCTATTAAAAAGAAGCTGTGTTCAGTGAAAGCCTATTTATTAAAAAATGAGCTTGAATAATAATATAATAAATGAAATAAAAAATCGTGTCTCCCACTGTCAAGCCAAAGATGGATTATGATGTGTCAGACAGGTACAAATGGTCCTGTAGTCTCGATCCAGGAAAAGATTTGGAGGCAATTTTGCCTCTTAAGAAAGTATTGTACGACACTCACTTACAGAGGATTTATGAGAAATGAAATGGAAACTCTTTCAAGATTTTATTAAGAGATATAGTCTTCCTGCATAACTTCTTTCCCTCCTGGACATTTATGAATGTTTGGCTGGAAGGGTGGTCTGGGAGCTGGGTTTTGATATATGTGGTTCCTCCAAGGACATGCCCAGGGAGACATTTTTCCGTCAAAAGCCATATGCATGCAGGATCCTGGAAAGTCTTCCAGCGACCGTGGACACTGGCAATAAAAATGATGGAGGGAAAAAACATGCCAGCCAGTACCAGTCACTGCAGATGCTAGGGGACCAGGGGCCAAATACGTAAATACCTTCAGAACTTCTATGGAAAACAGCAAGGGTTCAATTCATCCCTTTTCCAGACTCAAGAGTTTTTCAGGGCACAGCCGCGGTGTGAAGAATGGGTAGCAAAGTGCTTTGTTAATTCAACCTCCAAGTGCACTACTGAAATTCACAAGAGGCAGGAAATGGGAAAGGTGCATGACCTCATGGCTATGGACTCCACCACACTGGGGACAGTCCTGTGCTCCACAAATAGGCTAAGCTTCCCACAATGTCATGGTCAGAATACCATCAGGGTATGACAAAGGCTGTCTTATGGCCCTCAGTATATCTTTATGGTGCATGTGGCTGGGCAATAATCTTGACAAAATTTCTCAAGCCGGGAACAGAAATTGGAATGCAATATATTTAGCAAATACACACACATCACTACCAACAACAGCAGAGAAAAGCATTTTTTTTTTTTGTATTTTTGTCCCTTACCTTTCTCTACAACTTAATCTTTTTTCTCCATTTTATAGTTATTCCCCTTCTGGCACTAAAGAGATTGGAAGGCTGTTCGGCACCTGGCATGTAATAAGTGCTCAGCGAATGTTAATTGCCTTTCCCTCTCCCTTGAGTTAAGAAGGCCTCCCTCGTTCCTACTGACTTTGTGAGGGGTGGCTTATTAAGCCATTACTCTGCTCTTCCCAGAGTGAGGTGCGGTATTGAGGCAATGGGCCCCAGACAGGTAAGTTTTGAAGTCACAGTTTAGGACTTGAACAGGTGGAACCCTACCTGCTGTGTGCCTGCCAGTGTCAGAGACAGCCACTCAAGCAAGTTTGGACAACTCATTGCCTTTACCAAGGGCAGAGAGGGCAGAACTTGCCCCTTTCCCAAGACAGCAGTGTGTTCCTGCCTCTCTGCCCCCTTCCTTTCTCTAGGACTTCCTCTTTGTGGCTCCCGGGGGCATCCTGGACACTGTGGTCTATCAAGACCCTCCTCTCTTCATTCCGGCTCATTCTGCGCAAGTTATGAGCAGGCACTCTGTGCCGTCACCACTGTGGTCCCTCGTCATGGTGGGCAGTCACATGCTGGGGCCCACCAGGCGTGGCCAGTGGAGGTGACTGAGGGAGGCTCGACTGCACACCTGGTGTTCACCTGGCTCTTTGTTGAGTCCCATCCAGAGGATTGCGGGGGAACGACATCATCCCACAATTCCAAATTAATCTCGAGCTACACTCTCCTTTGCGTTCTGCCCTCAGTAACCATGGATCATTTCTGGTTCCTTGATGTTCCTATTTGCCACAGGAATTTTGCAGAAGCTGTTGTCACTCTTTGGGGACTTTTTGATTAGCTTTCCCTGTGCTTATTCAACTTCTGTTTACCCTTCAGATGCGAATTCAAATGACAACTTCTCAGGAAATCTGTGCTACCTGACTCCTCCAAGATTAAACCAAACTCCCTGTGACCCACATGAATAAATTTGTATTCTTGCCATTTACAGCTCTTATTATAAATGTATTTTGTGTTTATCTGTGATTATTTGATTAATATCTATCTGCTCTACAGGACTAGCAGCTTCTAAGGAAAATAACTGTCTGTTTTTCTCCAGCATTTCAATGTTAGAGGCTTTACTAGAATCTGGTACAGTGTGAGCACTTAATGAATATTTGTTAAATAAGTGACTAAATAACAGTAATAATTATAAATAGAAACTTCTACTTATGGAGGGCCTAATAGCTGCCAGGTTTCATACTCGGCACTATTTCTAATGCTTACACAAATCAACAGGGTAGATTTGATTACCCTCCATTTATAGATGTAAGTATACTCACACACACATGTATACTGTACTTGCATTACATGCATCAGCATCGTGGTTCTCAGACATAATTGCTATCAGAATCATGCAGGAGGGCTTGTGGAAACACATATTGCTGGATTGTACCCCAAGAGTTTCTGATTTGGTAGGTCTGGGCTGGGGCCTGAGAATTTGCATTTTTGCCACATTATCAGGCGATGCTGATGCTACTAGTTCAAGGACCACATTTGGAGCACCGCTGTGCTTCGAGAAAAGGAATATGAATGGGAGAAATACTTCTGGTCTCTCTCTTTCCCACTCATGCCTTTGTTGCCAAGAAAGAAGGCCTGACTTTGTGGTGAATGATGCAGAAAGAAAGAACCTACCAACACCTGCCGTTCAGCTCCTTCTGAGATTTCTCTTTCAATGTGGCCCACACTGGCTGTTGGCATTCTGAACCCAGACGCATGCCTGGGTCAGGGACCAAGCTCAACTGTGAAAGTGCATATAGAGGCCCTCCCTGCATCCAAAGGATACAAAGCTATGATTCTAGTAGGACTGCCTGCTCACTGACCCTGCAAGCGACTGACCCTCACCTCTGGGTTTCAGACCCATCTGGAGTTTATCGAGGGACCCAACTGGCTGTATATGAATCCAGTTCAGTACTATCAGAAATAGAGACAATTTTTAAAAATATCATTCAGCTTCTTGCGTCTATTTCTTAATTGGATACTAACTTGGGGAGAGGTGAAAGGTGTAATTAATTCTCACCACTCAAATCCCAACAGCAGCTTAAAATTAACTTAAATTTTTTTGTCACATGTAAAAATCTCTTCATTAGGTCCTCACATATATCATATATAATTTGGATGGAGATGCAAATCTATTGGAATGGAATCTTTTCCTATAATTTTTAGGTTATTAGGCCTTGTGTTATAGGATTTGCAAGACTTTTCGAGTTTTTGTAGATCCTAGGTACTCTTAGTATTGAAAGTTTCAGTTTTCATCACATGACACAATGCAAAGAACTATTATATTACATTTTATATGAATTTATTTCATAAGCTCTTATTTTATAATTATTTTTGTATTTTTAATCCTCTCCATATACACACAGACACAATATATATGGATATACATGGTCTGGCAGAAGTAAGGCCTGCTTGAGTGTGGTTGGTAGGGCAATAATATGGGTGCAATAATATACAGTTTTAATTTGAGCATTAAACCTAAAATGTCATGTGGTGTGCTTGAGTGTGATATTATTATGTTACAGAATTACATGCTTATGATTTCATAATAAAAGATTTTGTAATAAAAAAGGAGTATTATTTGTGCCAGACCCTCTGTATTTCTATGTATTATATCATACACATTGTATATGATATCACATGTATTAAATATCACATATAATATTTATTTATACCTTATATTTCTAGATAGATCTCTACAATAAAGTTTCCTTGTATAATACATTATCATAGGTCTTAAAGTAGCATGAAACCTCCAATGTTGCTGATAAGGAGTTTGAGGACAGTTTAATTCTTATTACTTTGTAGGGGACCATTCTATACCTTGGGAAGATTTTGGATCACCTCTTTATTCTTAATGCTTAAAATTTTACAGTAATGCACCTAGGTTTGGACATTTCTTTCCTATTACACTGGACTCTTAATATATCCTGTCAATATGAATGCTTGTGACCTTTATTTCTCTGGAAAATTCTCATATATTAAAACTTTGATACTTTTACTCCTAGTTTCTTTTTTTTATGGAACTTTAAATATGGGGCAGATTTATATTAATAGATCCATGATAGTCCATTAAATAGATATGCCATGGCCCTAACATTATAAACTTAGATCATTATAAATATCATCTTTGTGTGTTCTTCTTTGGAATGATTTCCTCAGGAATATTATTTATTAGGTCAAAGACTAGGAAACCTTTTTATTGATTTGTTTGAGACCTCTTATATCAGATACCTCTTTTGAATTGTTCTCCGAACTGAAGAAGTGAGTCCGGCCTGTGACTGTCTCTTGCTGGAACTCAGGCCACAGAGACACAGCCCCTATGGCTATTCTGGAGAGGCAGACTTGCCCTACTCAGGGCAATTCATGTACAGTGCAGACACCTGTAAGGCTAACCTTTCTTCTCTACCCTACCTGCCTGCCAGGTGATGTGTCTGATTCAATGGGCGAGCCAGGCCCTGCAGACCTGATGTGAGAGGCTTTGTTGTGTGTTGTACTGCTTACTGGCTGGAATGGGAAGAAGGTATTTGCCGCAACACCACCCCTTCCCTGAGATTTTTGGTCCACAAGAACTCTGGACAGCTGTGCCCTTGGAGCTGGGAGAACCCCACACGTCCCATCCCAGCTCAGTCTGCTGCCTGACTTGCAGAGCCGCAACGCTGGCTGGTAGCCAGTGGATCCCTGGCTGTGGGATAGAACAGGGTTGCCATTTTTGTTTGTTTTAGTAAGTAAAGAGACAAATCACAGGGCTTATTATGTAAGTGATAAAAGATTATTCAGTGAAAAAACAAATGGCATTTTCCCAGTGAAGAGTCAGGGTGAGATACGGATCTACATGACTAATGTCAAATATTGTTCTGTTCTCTGACTGCTCCAGATGAGCAAGCCCGGCATGTGAATAGAGATTCGAACATACTTTCACTTGGCCAAGGTGACACCAACTAAATGTAATAGTTCAGCACCATGAGAACTTCGGCATATGGTCCATGGCTTCCTCTCAGCTATAAACTGACATTATCTGAGATATCTCTAGCTGAAAACTTTGGGAAGAATTTGTGTGCTTGAGATCAGCAGGTAATTTAATCACATCATTTGTTCGGCAGTCATTTATTGTGCCCATATTATGGAGCATCATGCTATACTGGACAGAGGATAAAATCTAAAATGTTTGACTTCACTGTATCAGTTCTCAGCTGTGTGATCTTGAGCTATTCATCTAGTGTCCTTTAACTTGATTTCTTATGATACTTGACTTATAGTATTAATTCAATGGACACTCAAGTGAACCAGACTCAGACATTACCCAGATGCTTTGAACAATTAGAAATACAAAATAAATATTATTAGTATAGTAAAGTCTCTAGGGCAAAAAATAGACAACATACTTGAATTGGTGAGAAATTTCAGCAAGAGTAAAGGATACTTTTATGCTTTCAAAAGTAATCAAAAAGAAATAAAAAAAATGGGAGCAGCAATGAAGAATGTTTTTAATGAATTTATTGGTATATTTGACACAGCCCAGAAAAGATTCAATGAACTGGAAGACAGTCAACAGAAATTATAAACATGAAATTGAATAAAAATTAATGTGGACATAAAAAACAGCTATGGAACAGTGTATCTAAATAAAAGCACAAAGAGAAATAAGAACAAATTATCCAAAAACTGTGGAACAGTATCTTACTGTGTACCTTATGCATGTAATTGATGTAATTGGAATCACAGAAGGAGCAGACACTTATCCAGAAATTTAAGATGCTCAAAGAACACCAAGCAGGACAAATAGGAAACACATACGCAATATGCATGCTCGTGAAACACACACACACCCTTTACCATCCTATTCAACATTTTGAAATTCAAGGAGAAAGAGAAAATCTTGAAAGACACACAAAAAAGGATCTGTTATATACAGAGAGCAGATCTAAGAATGAAAGCCAACTTAAAATCAGAAACTACCTCAGCAAAATGAAAATCAAGTGACACACACAAAGGCCTGAAACAAAACGAAACGAAACAAGCAAAAACACTGTCAACCTAGATGACGGCACCCTGCCCATCCCACCACCCCCAATGCAATAGTGAAGAAGAAGTCCTTGTTCAGACCAACAAGTATCAAGAGAGTTCACAGGGGTGGGCAAAATAGTTTACAGTTGTGAGAACATGAAACACAGAGTTTATTCTTGGATCATTATTTATTAAGTACTGTGTTATTTATTTGTATTACAACTGTAAACCCACTTTTGCCAACCCCTGTAACATCAGAAAAACTGCACTGAAAGAAATACCAAAAAGTTCTTCAGGGAGAAGAAACATATTAACAAGAAACTTGGATTTTCCCACAAAAAAGGACAGTTGACTAAAGAAAAAGAAGGTTAGTGATGTATTGTGTTTTATACCATCTGTAGAAGATGTAAGATAATAATTGCATAAACAGTGGAAAGGAGAAATTGGAGTATGATTTTGTAAGATCATGAAGAAAAGCAAAAGAAATTCTTCGTAACCTTGTGGCAGGCAATGATTTCTTGGGTAGGACACAGATATCACAAAATATAAGTTTTAAAAATTTATAGAGCGGACTTCATCAAAATTAAAAGCTTTTGCTCAGTTTGGTTATCAAAATGACATTACAAGCCACAGTCTGGGAGAAAACATTGGAAAATACATATTTAATAAAGGATATTCAGACCATACAAAGGACTCACAAAACTCAGTAATAAGAACAACTCCCCTCTTTAAAAATAGGCAAAACATTTTAACAAACATTCCACCAAAGAAGATATAATAGCAACCAATACATGACATAAAAGATCATTAGTAATTACTTAAATACAAATTAAAACCACAATTAGACACACCTACATACTCATTGGAAAGACAAAAAGACTGCTAAGAGCCTGTGCAGGTGAGGACGTGGAGCAAAGGGGATTCTCAGACATTGCTGTGGGAATGCAAAATATCAACACTGGAAAGTGTGGCGTCTTCTTATTAAGCTAAATATGCACTTACATAAGTCCCAGCGATTCTGTATAAAAATTCTGATATCCGCTTTATTCATAATTACCGAAAACTGGGAGTAAATCCTGGAAATGCCCTTCAATTAGTGAATGGGGAAACAAGCTGTGGCCCATTCGTGCACTAACATCCTATTCAGTTATCAAAAGGAACATTCGACTGATGCGCTCAACGCCACGGATGAACCTCGAATGCATTATCCCAGACTCGAAGAAGCCAGATTTGAAGCGCAAAATTATAGGGACAGAAATCAGGCCAGTGGTTACCAGGGGACAGGGTTGTGGGGTGGGGTAGCTACAAAAAAGGCCCTTGGCTGGGGAGACTTTGAGTGATGAAACTATTGCACACTTTGATTATGGTGGTGCCCCGTGCTTGTATGCATTTGTCTAGAGCCTCAAAATATACACTAAAATAGGTACAATGAGCCTCAAAAATTTACACTAAAGTGAGTATAAATTACACCTGATTTTTAAAAACAAGCCCCCTTTCCAAGCATTTTAGATATTTTTATTTCTTATCTTCCTTAATGGATTTCTACCTTAATTTCTCTAATACTTGATGGGACTTCAGTATTTTGAAATTTATTGAGAGTTTCTTCACGGCCTAGCAACTGTTCCATTTTGGTAAGTGTTCTATTGGCACTTCAAGTAAATGTGTCTTCTGTATTTACGGTAGACATAACAATAACAATATAAGCCCAAATCTACATGGCTAGCAGTTGCCGTAACTAGTAAACATGCACTCACCTTAGTGACTGTCTACTCTTCATCGGCCTGATCCCTTGACAGTGGGTGCCGGATTCAGTAGCGCCTGCTCAGACAAAACGAGAAGTTCAATGGTGATGCTGTTTCTTTAATTCTCTTTACCCACTGTCCACTCCCATCTCTCTTCCCACCTCAGAACAAGAACCCACGAATGGTGACGTTCTGAATCCAATATGTCATGGAAGCTAAAAAGGTGATAAATTAATCACCCCTAATTTGTCTCTTATAGCAAAGACTTTCACATTTCAATAGAAGTGTGTAGAAACGACCGTGCTTAACTTAAGAATACATCTTATTTAAAGAAATATACATGGTGGAGGTTCGGCCTGCACTCACACAGCCTAGCTGCACAGTTCACTCTGTGTCCCCTAAATATTTTGTTCAATCTTCTTGCAATTCAATTTTTCCTCATTAAAATGAAAATAATGGCACAATCTGCATGACAAGATCGTTGTGAGGATCTCATGAGATTGTGCTCCTACTTCCATGCAGCAGAAACATCAGGATGGACTGTGCTTAAATTCAGGATGGCTGGCATCAGTTTGCACATGGAGTTTGTTTGGCTTGGATATTGGCTGAGCTTGTAGACTGATAGGTCTACTAAGACAGACTAAGAACCATCTTATGTGGCACTCTGAACACCAGAAGAAAGAGACAACCTGCCCCAAACCCACCCCCAAAAGAAAAGAGTTCATGCCATTTCCTCTTTGCTTGTGGTCATTACTTGTTACGTGCTGGACCAATCAGCAAAACTTTCACAGTGATCTTTGGAACTGGGGTCATGGCAGTAGGACCCCCCAACACACACCACCAATAGGTGGTATTTCCCCACACCCTAATCTGAGAGCATTTGGGAGATAATCCCAGAACCAACATCCCATTGGGGTTGATCATGTAAATTCTATTTCACTTAAACAAATCTGTTTTGAGCCTCTATTATTTGCAAGGCTATGCTAGGCCTTATCACATGCTTCTGTCTCTTAGTGCCTGAAATGTACATCAAAAGGACTCTATGAGATCTAATGATTTTGCATTTTCTTTGGCTCTCTGAAGGTTTGCTAAACTCTATGCTTGATTTCCAAGAGGAAGACTGACAGCCCTCCCTGCTAACACAGGTGATAGGAATAGGGATTGCCCATGGAAAAACCTGCTTTATCTTGAGCTCAAACTAGGGGTAGACATGAAGTGCCCAAGACTGCACATTTTCTGTCCTGGGTTCCTATGTACTGAATGGAAAAGAAATTAGTGGATGAAGCAACATTTATTAAATTCCTTCCGAATGCCAGTATGCTATGGAGAAAATGCAGAAGAGAAGAGTACAGACTCCAAAATCAGATGGTCTAGGTTTGCATTTCCTCTCAGTTACTAAATAGCTGCTTAACTTAACTTCCCTATGTTTTACTTTCCTCCTTTATAAATTAGTAACTACTTTACAGATAAGTTGTGAAGATCACATATTATCACATGTTAAACACACAGGACAATGCCTGGCACATAGTAAGCACGAGGGGTGTTTGTTGTCATTATAATTTAATTAAAACTTGACAATGACTTTAGGAGGGAGGAGTAATGTGTGTCTATTTGACAAATGAAGAAACTGAGGCTCAAAGTAACTGGAAATGACTTGTCCAAAGACATATCACTGATGCATGGGAGAGATGATTCTAAATTCAGTATCATTTCATTCCACTTTACCAGACGAGGACATCCCCAGGCACTAGGAGGTTGGACTCCCCACAAAGTCTAGGAAGGATCTATCAGTGAGAGCGGCTTCTCACAGAATAAGGGTGCGATCTTCTGGTCCTGATACTAACTACTCAGGGGATCTTGGGTTGTCACTTGTCCTTTAACTCAGTTATCTGTTTAACAAGAATAAACGGTATGCATTAGGAACTCAAATCCCCTTTCCTTAACTTGGTATTCTTCCTTCTTTCCCACCTGGGGATGGTTTGGAAATCGTTTCAGATCTCGGCCCTTCCTCAAAGCCCTCAGGACAGAAGGCATGACATGGCTAGGAATTTGATAGTCAGTTCTGTGCAAACCAAATATCTCTGAGGCTGTGATATTATCGTTTATAATAAAAAATATGTATTTCATCTTCAACCCATTCCTGGCACAGAGATCCTAAAATATTTGAAATTTCCTGTGATAAGAGCAATAAAGGTTTCCTGTGTTATCTTTTTAAATTTTTTTCTCCTTCATTATCTTAATGAGATGAAAGCCCTTATAGGGTTGGAAGTTGAATCAATCGCCAGTGGCCAATGATTTAATTATCCATGGCTGTGTATGAGGCATCCATAAAAACCAAAAAGATGGTTTGGAGACCTTCTGGGTTGGGGAACACATGGAGATTTGGGGAGAATGGCCCACCTGGAGAGGGCATGGAATTTCATCCCTCCACCCCAGATCTCCATCACACTGTTCGATTCTGTCTGGCAGTTTCTCAGTTGTATTCTTTTATAATAAGCCAGGGACCTAGTAAGTGAATGTTTCTGAGTTCTATGAAGCACTCTTGCAAATTAATCAAACCTGGGGAGGGAGTCTGGGGAACCTCTGATTTATAATAACCTGGGCGTGTGACAGGCATCTGAAGGTAGGGGAGCAGTCTTGTAGGACTGAACACTTAACCTGTGGAATCTGATGCTACTTCCCGGTAAAGAGTGTCAGCACTGAGTGAACTTGTAGGACACCCAGCTGGTGTCTAGAGAATTACTTGTTGGTGCGGTGGTGCGTTGACACCAATTCCAACATTCAACCCCTCATGTTGGAATTGGTGTCAGAACATAAAGGAGGGTAATAGCGGGTATTTTCGTCTGCTTGGTGGGCAGTGGTATCTCTGGAAAGAGTCCTATGTAGCAACTTCGTGGATTAATTTAGCGTCTCCAATCTGTCCACCTGCTTCCTCAGTACTGTGTTCTCACTTTATCTCTACAAATCCTCCTCCAGATCCAAGGAATTGCCTTCTGACTTAATCCAGATCTAGCTAATGAGTTTGAGTTTATTGGCTAATTTTCTTAAAGGTGATTAATGAATTATTCGTCGCTGGCAACTCCTATGTACACAGCTGCTGAGATAAAACTGGTGGTGGTGGTGTGTGTGTGTGTGTGTGTGCTCATGTGAATACATTCAGGACTCTGATTGCAATTTGCCAAAAGTTATACCTTAAAATGAAGGTCTGTTTTTGCCCGTTGCCTTCAACAAATGCTTTAAGTTACCTTCCTTTGTCAACCAGCAATCACATTACCCGGTGAAAGATAAAAATCACGTCCAATTACAGTAGAGAAATTGTTGGCGTGGGCTAAAATTTGTATGTTTGCATTTCAGCAGAACTAATGGTTCTCAGGTGCTAATGGTACAACCTTGGGAAAGCCCTTCACCTACCCCCAAGGCCTGTGTAGAGAGAAGATGGGGCCTTCAAGCCTCTAAGATGTGGTTGGAGGGACAAGGGTAGAGGCTCATCACTGGGGGAGAGGGGCCTATGGCTCAGGGGAAAACAACCCTGTAGTAAAATTGGGTGATCTCAATTTTCAACTTGAAGTTGATTAGCTGTGCCACATTGCGCAAGCCGTTCATATCTAGGGTGACCATATTATTTATCTTTCAAACAAGAACACTTAGAGAATAAAATTTGGTGCTGTTTATAACTGCATCAGGAAAGACGGGCACAAAACCTCGACTATCCCAGACTACACAGTAGATGTTTACCCTACATATTACCTCCAACTGCCCCTTTGCAAAACCCTCTGACCCCCCAAGGCTTACATTGTAAAGCCAGGAAAACTAAACCAATGCGGATTTAGTAAAGCTGTCTGAGTACTAGTTATTCTGGGCAGGGGTAGCAGACAAGTGTTAATGCCAGGACATTTATAGCCCACATTTGCCCATGACCTTTCAAAGCACAGTTAGGCACCCAGAGTGGTCACATTTCCTCTGAAGTATTTAGAATGTTGGCAACCAGACTCAGGCAATTTATGTGTCATTTGCATGGTCTCTGGTGGGGAGCAGGGAGAGCAGAGGGGTATTGAGCAGAGGAATCTGTAGGAGAACATCAGAAATTTCCTGGTCTACGTGGAAAATGGAAGACCCTGCTTGGGTTTCTGCAGCTCCAAGCCACATTTTAGACAGGCTACGCATGGCAGTTCCCCAGGGACCGGGAGTCTTGTGTTACTAGAGTTCAGCAGCCAGGCCAGGAAAATCAATACCCTACTCTTAAAGGTTAAGAGTTTATCCAACTGAAAATAAAAATAAAAAAGAAATAAATACAATCTAGTTTTGGCTTTTCTTGCAGGTTGCCAAGGTAACCGAGGACAAGCTCCAACCTTTGAGCTTCAGTTTTTAGGGTCTGGGCTATGGGAGTGCACACGAGCCAGAAACACAAAACCACCAGAAATAAAGACTTCTGAAAGAATCGGCGTTACAGTCTCATGGAGGGTGGGCTACCACGTGACGTAATTTAACCCCTTTAACTGACAGATGAGAAAGCTGAGGCCCTGGGTAGAGAATCCAGACACCCCAGTAGGCTGTTACTGTCTGATGCTGGAATGTTCTAGATATCCAGGTGTTATGAATCTCAGGGACATCCCCCCTAGCACGTGTGAGGCAGCAGTACCCACCCACTCTCGCCATCTAGCTTCTCCTCATACCTTTGAAGACTGGCCATAAATTACTTCATTGATCACTAATGAGATTAATTTCTGAAACTTCTGTTGGCACTGAGAATAAAAGAGAATTCAGCTCCCCTGGGGTAGCTGAGAGAATAAATGTGAGTGGGGGGGTGACAACCATCTTGCTGTCAGTATTACACTAACTGAGAGCAAAGCCGAAGTAAAAGTGGGGAGAGAGACTGGAATAGAGCAATAGTACTGGAGTTCATACATATAGCCATGTATGACTCACTAATCTTAAAATGTTTGGTTCAGTTAGCCAACACATTCTTTTTCCAGTTTAGCCCATTTTGAGGTGGGTTTTCTATAATATAACCCAAAGAAACCTGCTGACACAGAAAGATGGTGATTGGCCCGAGGTCGCGTTGTAAATAAAATTTCCAGTACTTAACTTTTTTCCTCAAGTAGAATTACTTCCCCTATATACTTCTGTCTACCCCCAGGAATGAATACACAAATGGACAGCCCATGAGCTTATCCGAAGCTCACTGTCTGCACTGGTATCTAAACCAGAGTGCAGGCTTGGGTGGAGGGAGCTTCCCCAAAGTGACAGTCCTCTCCTTCTTCAACTCTTCTCAGAATGCAAGAGACTGGAGGATAGGGTAAGGGTAATTTTTCTCTCTTCAAAATCCCAATTAAAGTATTCTGCCCAATTATAATACAGGACACTATATTCTACAAAGATTTTGCCGAGTAATTCAGTTTGCTTTGCTCAGAAGAGGGAAAAGTCAGGTATCATATTCATGGACTGACCATTTCTCAAGCTCTGAATATGTGAGGAGGGATGACCGTGACCTATCAATGGCCAGATGTAGATTTAAGGCTAAGCATGGAAAATATGGCATTTGACAACTAATACTGTTCAGTAACTTTTAAGAATACCTCATGAGTGGTTTTGTTCAAAAGGATACCCTCAATTAGATAGAAGATATTAATAATCTTTCAAATCTCTTCCCACTCTTTCAACTTCTTCCTTTAGAACCCTAAGAGTTAGGTGGTAGATGGTTCAGGCCGGGCTAATAGGTACTTGGGGGTGGGGTGGGGTTGGCAGATGTGACTCCTAAGCAAGCTGATTGGAAAATGACTTGTATGAGGACAGAGCCCTGCTTTCTACCCTGTATTCAGAAATTCCTTATTTTCCACTGGGTATCTCTAAAATAGGTACTTTTCTCCTGAAGGGCCCCCAGTAAACACTGTAGTTATTCTATCCTGCAGAGTATCTTTGAGACTGATCTACATTAGCAGCATGGCTGACAAAGGTAAGAAGCAAAGAGAATGACTATGAGTGGGTGGAGATGCTACTGGCCTATGGTGGATAAAGTGCTGAGTTGTGCTCAGACAAACACGAGTTCGAATCCTGATTCACATATAAACGGAAGCAAGTTGACCTCCTAAAGAAGTCTTTTTTTGTAACAGTAGTATAAATAAAGCTAATACATTTTTGTGTGTGAGGAATCTTTTTTATTTTTTAAAAATATATATTTATTGATTTGAGAGAGAGAGAGAGAGAGAGATTGGAACCCCAGGCATGTGCACTGACCAGGAATCGAACCCCCAGCCTTTCAGTGTATGAGACAATGCTCCAATCATCTAACCCACAATGGCTAGGGTGTGTGTGAGGATTTTTTTAAAAAAATAAACATTATCCATATAAACACAGTTAGAAAACACAGAAGCTAAACGTTTTTCTATACTAGTTTTAATCCTCAGAGGTAAATTCTTAACATGCTTTAATAATTTTCCTCAAATGTTTTCTAAGCATTTACATAGACTTGATTTTTACAGAATTGGGATTGTGTATATTTTTGTTTTATTTAGCTTTCCCATTTGGATCATATCTTAAGTATTTTCCAAGTCATTACATACTCAACAGCATGACTAAATGGGAACATAAGGTCTTAACATATGTATCTATTTCTTTACTTTTAGCTGCTTTCTGATTTTTACTATTGTAAATAATGTTATGATGGAATTATGTGTACATATATTATGTTCATTTATGATTGTTCTAGGTTGTAGTAATAGATGTGGAGGTACGAATTCCAAGCTATGATTAAGTCTCCTTACATTTAATGCCAAATTGCTTTTTAAAAACCACATTTAAAATATCTTTTCAACCTACAGATGAACTAGAAGTGATGCTTGTCTACTATTGAGGCTTTTTAGTTATCAACTCATTCTCTCTCTCCAGTTACCTTAGTTTCTTCAGTGTCTTAAAAAAAAGTTCATAAGTATTTTCAATGAAGTTCTTGTACATCTTTTATTAGATTTCATTCTGGGAGTCTTCTCTTTATGGTTCTATTGTGATTGTTTTCAATTACACTTCATCTTTCTGAATGGTATGTACACATCAAATGCAAAATGCATATTCTTATTTGTTACTCACCAGGTAAATGACTCTTCCTTGTGGGCTAGAGATTCATCTTACAATCATTTTTATTCCTTTTTACTTTTAATGTTAAATAAGTAAATAATTGGTTAATATAGTAAAATTGATTTCTTTATTCTCTAATGGCTATGGGACTCTTCAGGCTTTAAATATATAATTGAGTTAGCACTAGTAATTTGAAATTAATAAGTTCTTTTAAAAACACATTTACTGACGGGGACTTAGGCTGTTTCCTGCGCTTGGCTATTGTAAATAGTGCTGCTATGAACACAGGGGCGCATAAGTTCTTTCAAATTGGTAATTCGGAATTCTTAGGGTATATTCCCAGCAGCAGAATTGCTGGGTCAAAAAGCAGTTCCATTTTTAGTTTTTTAAGTAAATTCCACACTGTTTTCCACAGTGGCTGCACCAGTTTGCATTCCCACCAACAGCGCGCTAGGGTTCCCTTTTCTCCAACACCTCGCCAGCCCTTGTTTGTTGATTTATTAATGATGGTCATTCTCCCTGGTGTGATATCTCGGTGTGGTTTTAATTTGCATATTTCTGATGGCTAGTGATGTTAAGCATCTATTCATATGTCTCTGGGCCATCTGTATGTGCTCCTTGGAGAAGTGTCTGTTCTTCCTGGTGTTGAGTCCTAGGAGTTCTTTATACATTTTGGAGATCAAACCCTTGTCCAATATATCATTGGCAAATATGTTCTCCCTTACAGTTGGTTCCTTTTTCATCCTGATGATGGTTTCTTTAGCCAGGATGGAAGCTTTTTAGTTTGATGTAGTCCCATTTGTGTATTTTTCCTTTATTTCCCTTGACTTAGGAGATATATCAGCAAAAATATTAAGTGTCCATCAGTAAATGAATGGATCAAAACACCGTGGTACAATTGCACAGTGGAATACTATGCAGCAGAAAGAAAAAAGGAACTTCTACCTTTGGTGACTGTGTAGATGGAACTGGAGAGTATTATGCTAATTGGAATAAGGCAGTGGGTGAAAGACAAATACTATGTGATCTCACTGATAAGTGAACTCTAATGAACAAAATAAACTAATGAGCAAAATAGAAGCACAGGCACAGAAACATGGAGCAGACTAAAAGTGACCAGAGGGTAGAGGGGAGGGGATATTGGTAGAAAGAAGGGGGAGGGACTAGACAAAGAGCATGTAGAAATGGTCCATGGACATGGGCAACGGTGTGGGGACTGACATTGAGAGCACGGGGTGGGATGGGTGCAGGAGGGCAAAGTGGGTAAAATTGAGACAACGGTAATAGAATACCGATAAAAAAGTTATTAAACTACAAATGGAGTTATATATAATAATGATACTTTTGAAACAGATCAAGCTTTTTGCCCACTTTATTCAGCAATACATT
This sequence comes from Carollia perspicillata, assembly GCA_004027735.1. Lineage (NCBI taxonomy): Eukaryota > Metazoa > Chordata > Mammalia > Chiroptera > Phyllostomidae > Carollia > Carollia perspicillata. The sequence continues at coordinate 21,671 of PVKM010002769.1, forward strand.
CTTTCAAAGACAGAAACATTCTAAGAATTTCATATACTGTCAATTATGTGATTTGTAATGCAGAAACTTCTAAAATCTATGACAAAAATATGTCCAGAATGGTCCACTTCTAGTCCTCCATCTGCTTTTTATTCTCTCAATCTTATAGTAATATGCTTAAACACTCTTAAGTTTAAATCGTGCAAATCAGGATTTTTGCAAACTCTTCTCAGCAGAGGATATAATTCCTAAGTACAAAGTCTTCTCATTATGTAATGAATACATGTGAGTTCAGACATAATAAAACCAAATGTTTTAAGAGGAAAAAAACACATTTAAATGTTCAAAATTATTTCTAAAAGTCCAAAAGTTTTTGCCCTAGAATTTTCTCATTTTTACTTCCCCTGAAACTCTAGTTTTGTTCCCTTTTTCCATTACCTCACTTATTCCTTCTTTGCCTTCCACCTACCCCCGGCCATTGCCCAACAGTTCTGGAGAGAGTTTAGTCTTTTTTCCTCTTTTTAAGAAAACAAATTTTGCTTTCGTTGATTCTTTTTCTTTGCATTTTTTAATTCGTTAATTTCTGCACTTATCATTACTTGTTTTCTCCTCCTTTTTCTTAGTTTTATTTTGTTGTCTACTTCCCAATGTGTATCCAGAGCATCTTTTCACACACACACGTACCCCTTCTTAAGTTGTATGCTGGCTCATTTATTTATTCTTTAGGTGAAGGTTTGCATTAAGACTAAAACTTCCCTATAAACATCACTTTAACTATAACTCCCTAGTTTTGATATATACTGTATTTTTAACTCCTTAGTGTAAATATTTTCTGATACATATGTGATTTATTCTCCGATATGGAAGTTACTTAGAGATTGGTTTGAATTTCCAAGCATATTACTTCATACTATTTGGACTTCTAATATAGCTGCCAAGTGATGAGATATCATAATTTCAATCTTATCAGTCTATTGAGGTGTGTTGAGGCTTCAGGTATAACCTATCCCATAGTCAGATTTTACAAATAGTTCAAGTGTATGTGAAGGGAAAGTGTGTTCTTGAACTACTTACTGAGTGTGATGCCTTCTCTACGCCAATTTAATTAAGATTTTAATTATGCCTTTTAAGTCTCCTATGTCTTTCTTCATTATTTTGTTTCTTCTAAATGATTAAATTTAATTGGGATTCAATGCTTATGGAATATAAGTACTACATCATGAGAATTTTATTTCCCTGAAATTTCCAGTAATCCAATGGAAAACACAATGACCCTGGATGAACCTTTAACCCTCCTACTCCATCCCCTCCTGCCATCATTTTCCCAGGGTTATGGGTCTATTTAGAATTTTTAAATTTTCTTAAGCATATTTTGGTAATACATATTTTTATTAAAAATATTATTTTCTTTGATGTTAAAATTTGCACCTAAGGATGCAGAAGATTCGTATAATTTATTTAACCTAATATCTGACATTGTATACCTGTTGGTTTTATTTTATATGTTTGTGTTGTTGTTTTCTTCTCTTTCAATCTCTTAGGTAAGGATATATACATAGTTATATATATAGTTATATGTAGTTACATATATAGTTACATATATAGAGAATTTGTTTGCTTTTAAACAATTTAACTATTCTACACTTTTACATATTTCTTTTCTTTAAGATTGTTTTGTTGTTTTTAAATACTAACATTTGGGTCTTTTTAAAAAGTCCTTTGTTGTTCAATGGAACTACATACAAATGCAACTGTACCTGCTAGAACAGCCATGGGTGTAGATCATAACTTGGAATTAGTAGCACCCTCTTTTCATCATTTTCCAATATTTGCCTTCTTGTTCTCAAGAGATATATTAACGTATTTTAATGTCAAGTTGTTTGAATTCTCATTAATGTCTATTGTTGTTATAGTGTGATCAGAAAATATTTTATATAATTTCTGGACAAAGTATTTTAAAAATGATTGAATCAAAATTCATGAATATGTCATCATTTTCTGGTACTTTAGAAATATTCCCAAATAATTTTCATCCAGTGAAGTAATTTACTCTCTCAGGACAAGCCTCTTAAAGTCTCTATTGCTGTGTTCTATGCTGGGAGAATTTCTCCAAGAATGCAGTATCTCTCCCTCCTTGCTAAAATCTGCCCATCTATTTGGGTCAATAATAAATGAAGTTTCCTTCTTCAGTTATTTCCTGATTGCATCAGTGGAATAAGATCTTCCTCACATCTGAGCAATTTGTTAATCACTGAATCTAATCATGGTACTTACCTTCTTTTATTTTATATACTTTGATTTGGTGAATTTTAATCTTGAGTGCCTGATAAAACATAAAAAGTGGAAGGTGTTATATAATATGCCCTCAGATATGTGTTGAGTTGGAGTTTCTAAAATAATATTTAAAAAAAAACTTTGTTCCTTAAAGGAAAATGAATTCCCCACAGGGTAATGCCTGAGATTTAGACTCTAGCCTTGATGGATTTTGCAAGTTAGAATGGACTAATACAAAATCATTCTCTACACAAATGGAAACTCTTGCTGTTAAAAATGAACAGGACTACTGGGCAAAAAGAAATTGAAACCACCTGTTTCAAGTTACCCTTTCACCTCCTCCTCTGCCTCTTTCTGGGTCTCGAAACCTCCTCCTGTATCCCTGCTCCATCTACCAGTAAATCTTCCCCTGGGAAAGTCAATTCTGAAGGCAATTTTCTAGGACCATTTGCAGAATTGGCTGGGGCTTCAGCTGCAACACGAAAGGGCATTTATTCTGGGACCTCAGAATGGAGTTTTGGAGAAGACGTTGCTAAACTTGTTTTAGAAATAATTTCTATGTGCATCGGTTTTATTATAAGTGTTAAATTGGGTATAAATGTTAACCCTAATAGTTTAGCTAAAGGAACATGTATTTGTGTGTGCGCATGCACACTGAGTTGGGTGCTGTTTTCATAAGTTTCTGCAGCTTTCCTGACACTTTTATGTACAACCGAGGAGTTCAATGTCATCTTCTGAGCCACACACACATCTGCAGAAGCAGCTATTTGTGTTCTCATGCTGTATCATGTGCCAACACCATAACGCACTTGCATCTGAGAACCTTTCAAGGCTATACAACGTAGATCTATACTGTGAAAAAATGTAGAAGCTTTATTCTGTATATGTACATACAAAGTTTAGCATGAATATATTTGAAAATTTTTTGTCAACTTTCGACAGATTGGAGCTACTTTTTTTGAGATATAGAAGAATAAACAGGGTTAGCCTATGCTAGGAAGTCTTTCCACCCAAACTAAGACTTTGGGACTTAGACTTACGCTGTGGCAGAACTAATTTCATAGGGTGACCATATCATACGCTGTCCAAACTGGGACACGTTTGAGAGTGAAAGAGGGTGCCGTCATCTGAGGACAACAAAGGTAAACTCATGTGCTATAGGCCAAAAGTGGCCTATGATCATCTTATATTCCGAATAATGAAGGGAATGAGCATTCTTTCAGGATACATCTGGTTCTGGCCATATTGTTGTTGCATCCGTGGAAGCTTGTATTCCAGGCATGAAATGACAGATATTTGGCACTTATAATAACATTTCCCTCTCCTGTGTTCATAGCATATGTCTTTCATCAATCATATTCTTTTACATTGATCAAACAAATGTACTGTGACATATGATGGCTACTTTCTTTTTTCTTTCTTCTTTTTGCAAAGGTTGAGATTGATTGAGTCTCCTTCTTTGTTGTTTACATCTGGATGAGGCAGAAAGTGTCGGAAGTGGTTCAATAACCTGAGCCACAGCACACCAGTCTGGTAACAGCCACTTAAGCCAATGAGGAGGGGTACAACGAGGAGCCCAGCAGTTGGGCCTAGACTCGGACGAGGATCAAAAGCAAAACAGGAACAAAGCCGCAGTTTATTTAAAGCTAGGCAAATGCCTGAAACTTCCCCTCTCTTAAAACCCAGAGTTTCTTTGTAAAAAGATGAATTTACAAACCTTCTTTAGGTCAGGAGGCATAAATGGGGCCTCCTGCTGCCGCTTTGTAAGCCCTAAGTGGCCAAGCACCCACGTCGGTGTCAGCCTTACCCAGCCACAGGCAGAGCAGAGAGCTGAGCACCTTCGGGTCCATTCACCACACAGAAGCACGGAGCTGAAGACTTTTCCTGCCTTCAGGTCCTTTAGGTGCTGTATTACCACCTATGGGGAAACACGGCCCAAAGAATATTCTAGGCTCTGAAGATTCATGGCGAAGGAATCCTTTTCCTATTGGGGTGAAGCAGTGACGATTAACAGTAGAGAAGGGGGCAGAATTAAGGCAGGTGTTCCTCAACCCCAAAGATAAAGTTATGAATACAAACAGAGGAGGGTAAGTGTCTCTATTCTCCAAGTCACTGACTTTGTTCTAAACCCAAGCACATGTTGCAACTGTGATCGTTTCTCACTGCCCTGATTGATCAACATTGGCTCACGATCTGACGAATACGGAGTCTGCTGGTGTTGTGGCATTAGTGACCCCAGCGACAAAGAGCTGGGAGTGGAAGATCCTGGGGTCATTAGGTAGACTTTACATTTAAAAAATTACAAATCTGCTGAGTCTGTGAATCATAGTAAGACCCACCCAGTGTTTTGGTTAAATTCCAGAATGTTTCTCCTTTCCATGATGAAGGAGAGCCACTTCTGATGGTGGAAGGCCTCCTCTGAGAAGAAGGGGGCTCTTCATAAGCTCTGCTCATCATCGAGACAAGAGTGGCAGGGGGAGGCACCCTGTGCGGTGTTCTCACACTCCGTAGGAAGGGACGAGATGCCTCCCCACATACTCACTGGTGGCCCCTTACACAGCTATCCTGAGACTTCTCAGACTTGGATCAATGCATCAAACCACTGTCTCTGACCTCGGTTTGCTGAGTGACAATTTCTAAAGAACTGAATGTTGCCAACTTAAGAATTTGAGTGTCATTGGGTCATCGCCACCATAACGATTTCCTTCCCGAAGAGCCCTCCATGTGGTCCAGCTAACTTTTTCTCCCTCTCATGTCCCCAGGGACTCTGTCCCTCCACAGAAGTGCTTGCTTTAGTGTAAGTCTACCACCAGGAAGAGAACGAGGGTTTCATTTCATTGTGATCTATTGGCACTAACTGTATACAACGATAAGGTAAGAAGAACCCTGTGGTTATGCCTGGCCTAGATGTACAAGTGCACACGAACTGATTAGAAGAAACTGCTAGAGCCCTGCTTGGAAACGAGGAGTAGTGTTAATACACAAGTATTAATACAAGGTACTGATGCAGTCAGACATATTGATACAACGCATTTGCCATCCTTAGCCTGGGCCAATCATAGGACTCTATCTCCCCATCGTAGCAAGCTCTGGCATAAACAAGTTGCACTGAAGCATCAGATATGCTGGAACCTGAAAAACATGGGCAATCAAGAATTCTGGGCCACTGGTTCGCAGGGAATTTTCCCAAATGGGCAGCTGATCAGTCCCGTGCAGGTAAGTTAGAGAGTGAGGGCATGGTGCATACAGATTTCAGCATCTAGGGAAGGCTGTGAGAGTGAGGACTCTGCTGTGCTGAGAAGTGCTTCCAGGAATACCCTGATACCAGAAAAACCCCACATCAGCCAGATATGGCCGCCGATATCTAAATAAGTTTCCTATTTAGGCAGAGGCTGCGGGGTTTGGGGAGAGCCTAGGTCTTAGAGAAAGAGCCACAAGGCAAAGACAAAAGAGCTAACATTCACGGCAGGGTTTCAGACCTAGACGAGAATAGAATTTTGTTGAAAAACAGTCCGAGATCCATTCCATAAGCTGGACTAACATGGTGCACAGGTCATGGTCCTGAGACCCAGAGCTGTTTGAACAGATTCCCGGAATATGTATGTCCAACATGAATAACTTGTAACGGTCTGCATGCCCCACCTGGCCTGAGACAAAATCAGGCAGACCAACATTTTTATTCTATACATGAAGATATTTGCGTAGAAGTACATTTGCTGAGAAGAGTGAGCCTTACAATCCAGGTTCCAGATGATTTCACAAAAACTGCACCCCAGCCTACCGTTTCTGCAGAACCCTAAGGACCACATGCAAATGCAGAGAGCCTCGAGATACACAGTCAAGAAACACTGATATAGAATTGCCTGGTTCAACTGGTCATTTTGGACCCTACCAGTTCGGTTGTGTGTTAAAATAAAATCTTCGGCTAAACTGCTGACATCTTTATTCTCTAGTTCGCTTTGTATCCTCTGGAAGATTAAGGAGTGGGCATTGGAGGCAAGCAGGATGAATGATTTTCCTCTGCACACTCTTCCATTGGCCCCAAAGCTCTAGTTTATAGTTTCACCTTGTACAACGGTCATAAAGTCAAATAGTCCCACGGCACTCTAATAAAGATCGTTCTTCCCCTATCAAACCAAGATCCTATTGACACTCAGATCCTCAGATTCATCCCTGAATTATTACCTTTGAACTGAGGACTTCTTAGACAACCTGGGGGTTTCCTGGGGTTTTTCATCCCTTTTTTAAAACATTGATTTTGGAATTTCTAACTAGGTTTGTGCCTCTGATCTTTTTTGAGCATCTGTAAAATCCTTTATTTCCCACAAGTTTGACAGAAGCTGACTGTTGGAAATATAAAAGCATCAGGACAGAATGCCTTAAGAAAAGTTAGCCATCAGTTCATCTCAGGAGAGGGTTGGGGCAGAGATGAAAAGTGTTCCATACAATGCATGGGGACCAGATGGAATCTGGCTGCCTGTGTCTGGTAGCAGGTACTGCGAGCAGTAACAGCAGGAAGGGCTCACTCCTAAAGCTCTGCCCTGTCCCACCCGTTGGCATGACTGTTGATAGTAACGGGCTCTCCAGAAGTCACACAATTAAATAGAGGCAGCAGGAATATACCACAGTGGCAGGCCTAAGCGTGTCTGAAATTCGGCCTTGCACTGATATCTAAGACAAGGTACCAATGGTCCTACTGTGAACCACAGCTCTCTGTCTGCCAGTTCTCCAAAGCAAACTGAGTATCGCTTACTACATCACGCAAAAGATGAACATGAGAAGCGCTCTCTTGAAGGCACAGTGTCTCCAGTTCTCTGCCTTGCTCTCTAGAGCAGTCATCGATGGTGCCTAGCCCATGGTCCCTGGGCATTCATTATTCCTACCAAAGGCTTCCTTCTGTGCATGCCTGCAAATCAAAGGAGAACTTGCAGGTAGGCTCATCCCCACACAGGGCAGACTGCAAGTATTGGGGAGTCATCACCCCTTGTAAGAACCCTCAGTGAATAAGACACAGGTGTTGTTGGAAAAACGGCCCAGCTTTGTTGGCCTTCCTGTAGGGCCTCTCTCAGGTATAATGTAACCACCACCCAGAAGTCCCCCATAAGGCTGGGCCCTCACATGGTCAGTAGACTTACACGGTGAACTACTTACATCCACACCTTTCACTCAGGGTCTATTCTGACGAAGCCACCCCGAGACCCTGCCTGTCTCCGTTTGTTGTAGGCCTCCAAAGGGAGCCAGGGGTTATTAATTTCCTTGGAGATAAAATACCTTCCTGAGATCAAAATAGTGTTGGTAACCCTCCTTGAGACTAGAAAGAAAGAGTAAAGTAATATTATCAGCATAAGCATTACATGTGTAGAGAAGGCATGCTCATCTCTGGGTAATTAAAATCCTACGCTATGTATTTAGATAGATGGACGAAGGTACATGACACATTAGTTGTTTAATTATAACCTTCATTTTTCCTTAATGAATTCATGTCAGTGTTAGTTGGAAAGAATACATTACAGTGCAATAATTATCTCAATAAATTGAGACAAATAGAGTGTATAGGTTAGGAATTGGAAGGCTAGGTATGAGTCACACTTGGTCCATATATCATGAAGGCCTGTCAGTCAAAGTAAATGCTCTGTAAATTGGGTTCTACGCTTCTGAAAGGACAAAACAAGGAGGAAAAAAGGTTTTTGAAAGCCTAGAAAATTAAAGGCATGATTATATATGCTTTTATAATTATATGATTTATGTTTATGATTACACATGATTTATGATGTTTTAGTTACTTAGTTTTCTGAATCAATTTTGGTCTTCTTCAAAACATTTTTACTGTTTCATTTGTGACTTCCTTATTTAGGGTGAGTTCCTTCTCCCTTCCCTGCCGGGAAAACAAAGATTTCCCCAATTTAGGACTTATTTTGTTTGTTTCCATAGTTACTGAGGGTGAACACAGGCCCACACACACACATACTAACTTTGGACAATATTGAGATGAATATCATGTGTATAGTTTTTCATCTACTACGTTAAAAAATACAAATTTTTTAAAAGCATAGTCTTTTTAAAGAAATCATAATTACTAAAAAAAAATGTTATACTCCTTCCTTTAATAATAATTCCAGCCTTTTGACTTAGTTATTTTTAAGGCAGGTTTTGGGGAGAGGTATCAATCATCAAAGTTAGTAAATTATAGAGTGGGTCTGTTCTAAAAATTGATAATTGGCCTCCTTTAAGTTAATACATTATTCTTAGTTCAAATAACTCCATGCTCAAAGGACAAAACAAATAGGAGTTTTAATAACTAGTGAAATAAGGTCTATAAATCTTCCACGATTTCTTCTAGGAAGAAATATTTTTGTCAGATTTATGTGTTTATCTCTTATTATTAAAATCCAAAGTTTAAGACGTAAGTCCTCAAAATAAACTAGGAAAGGAGTTTTTAAACTTTTCTTGGGCATACAGACAGGTTATCTCGGCCTTTCGATAAGACCCCTGAGGCATTTCATGGGAGGAGGGTTAGCTGGTCTCTTTTTCAGGGTGAACGACACCAGGGTTGGTCAATTGAAGTTACATTTTGTAGCAGGACTGGAAGTCCCCAGCTAGGTATCCATCAAGTGTCCCATTCTCCAAACTAATGTCCCTAAGTCCATCAGACTCCATTTCCCTACCCAGCCACAATTACTATTATTACCACTCATTGCAGATGGAACGGTTGCAGAAGGTTAAAAATCTAAGCTCAAATCTTTCTAGGCAAATACGCCTTAACTTGACAATGGATAAAATGAAAGCTCTTCAATCTATGAAATTTGAGAACCCTGGGTTATAATAGTTACAGATGTGAAAATTACCCTTCTGTGCACTAATGATAGACATTTTGGGTAATATTTTTCTGCGCTTTCTGGCATGTTTCTTGCTTACCCTTAGGAATATATTCATTGATATAAGATCAAAGCCTGCTTGCAATTTGGAGGGGAAAAAAGAACATAAAAACTCCGGATGTAGAAATAATGCCAACAAACACAGTTAAAATGAAACCAAATTCTAGCAGAAAGGGTGGCTTCTGTTGGTGGCTGGTTCCAAGGAATGAACTTTCATCTTCCTTTCGAGTTGGTAAGTCTCTTGATTGTTCAGGAGATGTGTTTCTTTGGGCAAGGCTGAGGAAGTGGTGTGGACAGCAGTTTACTTAACAAATACATTTCCACAAGAGGGATAATTTGGGGAATCCAGGGTCCTAGACTCAACAATGACATAAAATGTGTTTACATTAGCTACATGGGAGACTTTCCTCAAATTGCCACATCTGTATAGGAAAATGCTAGTTTTCTTTTGGAAAAAGTACAGAATGTTCAACTGAATGTTTGAATCATAACTAGAACAAATTATTTAGATAGCATTATACCACTTTTAAATGACCTTATTTGATCTCCCAAAGATATCATTATACGTTTTTCCAAAAAGTGATTCAGAAGGGAGACAGGACTTATCTTTTGGAAGAAATCCAACACCTTCCAGATGATTCTTTCCAGATGAAGCTTTGCCTTTGTTAACACTGATTTGAGTCTTCAAAAATGGATTAATTACCCTCTCTGTGCACCCTCTCTGTGACAGTTTGGGTTTTGGAGATGCCTGTTGTGAGGAAAGACTACAATCATGTAAGGATACAGCAGCTTATTGGGAAGGCTACGCAGCAGATAGTGACGTCATCCATAGAAGCCAGCCCCTCAAAGCACAGATTGACTGCTCACCGCAGGAAAACAATATGTATGCCGTGACTTCTGAGGGGCCCCTGGCTGGCAGAATGTACTAGCTGCTACTCTTATATCGGTCAGTTAGTAATTCTTTTGCAGAATTTAGACAATCAGCGCTCATTTCTGTTGATAACAGTAGTTCTAGCTGAACTAGTATGGCAAGACGCTATTAGCCCGTTGCATTTCATTTCCTCCATACTAGAGGCTCATTTACTACGGTCCCACAGCCAAGTAGTAAGGACAGGGTAGCTTTGCTCTTTCTTCACCCTTGGGCCCCAGGTTAGGGTACTCATGAATGCAGAACCAAGGCTCTAAAGTGCTGTTATTAGCAGAAATAGAAAAACATATTTTTCTTATATCGATCCTCATGGCTTGGCCACAGTTGCAGGATTCCAGGTACTCAGGGGAGGCACTGAACAGCTACTTCAGGCTTCTGAGATCTCTGGAACCTTCATCAAACATCCACCATAATGATTTCACCATCTATCTGCTACGGAGGTTTTCAGGTTTTGACACTGCTCTTTCGTTCTCAGATACGGAGGAGGCCCTGGGATTGACCGGCTCTTTATCTCAGGCATGTGTAAAGATATGAAGTTCTGTAACAAGCATGTTTAAAACAAAATGGAAACCATTTCACCGATGCCTGCCTATTCTATGCACCCAACTTTCATATTCCAGCTAATTTCAGTTCTTCAGAAACCGTGTGAGAAATGGTAAATAAAACCTGACAATAGAGTAGACGGCAAGAATAGCAAAAGGCATTAAGCTATTACTTAAACAATAAATACGTTTCCATTGTTATAGGCCTGAGAATACAATAGAATTACTTGGAAATCTTTGAGAAAATACTGATGCCCAGGACCACACCTGACTTGCTATTTTTGTCTCTTTTAATCTGGGTATGTGTTCAGATAACAGTGTTTTGAAAAGCATCCTGGATCATTGTCATGGCAGCAGAGCAAAAAGTAGACCCCACCTGAAATCAAACAGACATGTATGTACATCCAAACACAGGGAGAGGCTAAAAGGATCCACTGTCCCTTTCTTTAAACTCTCCAACAGAGTGTTGTGCCATTAATTTATAATATGAACTCTGATTGTGCCAACATGCAGTCAACATAACAAAATGAAATTAAGGAGAAGTAATTAGAGAAAAAATGTCATCTGTATAGTGGCCTCTATCTAGATTCCCCCATTAAACATGAGCTCATGTCCCAGAGGGCTAGATGCCAACAATATTCAGAGCACAACAAACCTAAATGCCTAGATCATTCCCCATTATCTTCTTCTTAGGAATTCAAGGAATATCTATTACATAAATGAGGGAATTTATGAATGAATCAATATAGGAACAGATCTGAGGAGTTGACATGTATTTTATCTGTTTCCATGGGTATGCCCAGGACTATGCTGGGGCCTGAGGCAGGGCATTAAAAGAAGCTAAACTCCGCCATCGGGGAACTCATAAGCTAAGCGAATAGACATGAATCAATTGATGAAGAGCTTTGAAAGAATCGAAAGATTAAAACATCAGTAACTTTGCAGAGCCTGGTGAGCATCATAAGTAAAAAGAAAAGAAAGCAAATGCCATAATTAGAGAAAAAACTAGGACATAATAAAAGTGAGATTATTGTACATCAAATACAGAGGAATGCAGCTAAACTGACATTTAAAGCGAAATAGAGATCTTTAATGGAATCCTCTAGAAACCAGAACTTTCAAATTTAATGAACTCAGAATTCAACTAAAAATACTAAAAAATGGTTTTTAAAAAGCAAATAGAAAATAAAGCTGAAGGAAGGAAATAATAAATAGAAAAATAGAAATACATACAAATTTAAAAGATACATATATATTACATCAGATTAATAAAACTACAGTTTCACAGAAAAGACACATGAAAAATAAGCAATAAAGATCAGAAAAATAAGAGGAAATGATCAATAAACTATTAAAAGGAAGGCAGAGGAATAATTACAGTGGGTCAAAGGAAGTTAAAAAATAACAGAATAGATTAATGTCATTAAATGTGAAAACTTTGATAAAATAAAAATGCAGAAAAATATATTTTTGAAATTTAATCAGTAATAAAGAGAAAATCATTGAAAGAGTAACATTAATTAAATAAATAATAAAATGTAAAATTTGTAGATGAAATTTTGAAGTTGCTAGATCTAAGAATATTCTACAACTGAAGAAAAATATAGATCCTCTCTTTTACAAACTGTTTCTGAAAATAAAAAAATAGGAAAAGGTTCTCAAAATTTTTTGAGGGAGTAGTAAAGCATCAACCAGACCCAGGCAAAAGAAGTTTTAAGAAGGCAAGAATATAGGTCATCAAAATTTATTCATTCATGCAAAACTCAATGTTAAGTGTTCGCAGGTCAAAATTCAAAATTTATTTAAAATTTTAAATATAACTTAAAAATACAAAGAAGTAAAATTTATCTCAGATTTGGACATCTCAGACATTTAAAGGAATTGATGATGCGTCAACATGAAAGAATATTCCAATGTTTTATGTCAATTGAAAGAGAAGACAGAAATGTGTTTATTTGAACAGTTATAATGAGGTGAGGAAAAACCCCATTGACTTTCATTTATGATTTCGAATAGTTTAACAGAATAGAAATAAAAATTTTCTTAACCTGGTAAGTTATACTGACCTTGAGATTTTAGCACCTGCAATGGTACCCATTGATAGCATTTCCATTAAGCCAGAAAAAGACATAAATGACTATGATACCAGTTCTGCTCAACATGTTTTTGTGATTCCTAGCTCCTGTGAAAGAAAAGCAAAAGAAAGAGAAACACAGAGAAAGATTTTTTTAATTGCCACTATTTGCAGTACATGATTAGCTATATAGGAAACTCAGGAGTTGTATATTTTCCTACAACTACTAAGGTAGTTCCAAAAGGTACCTGGGCATAAAGTACATATTTCAAACATCAATAGAATTCTTCCATACCAACAATAACCAGTAAGAAGAGGGAAATTTAACATCTTATTCTTAATCACAATAAATTAATTATACAGGAAAGAAGAATGGTATCTGAAAATGATCTTTCTAAGATCAAGAAATAGAAGGAAATCATACCAGATACATGTTGTCCCCTAAGTTATCACTGAGCTCAGTGCACTGCCAACTCAGAGCATAACAAGAATTTTCCTTATGAAGTGTGACATGCTAATTCTAAAGTTTATATGAAATAACGTTCATAACATCAAGGCAATTCTGAATTTAAAAATAGTAAGAGGGGAGAAAAATGGAGGGGAAACTGGCTTTCCCACCTGTTAAGACATTATAAAATTATAGTAAATGAAATGATCATATCCAATTTTTGATATGAGTAAGGTGACATTACAAAATTGTGAAAATAATGAAATATTCAGTACATTGGGTTGTGTTCACTTTTCTCCATATATGATATATAGTCAAAATATTTTTCCACAGTAAGTAAAACATGTGAAAAACAAAAAACATGGTTCAGTCTTTTAGATGGAAAGGCCTTTATGATATCAAGGTAGAGAAGAACCTCCTAAATGTGAAAAAGAAAGTATAAACCACAAAAGAAAAAAAATAGAGACATTTGACTATATCAAAATGAAAAGCTTATGAACTGAAAAACGAAACTATAAACCAAATAAAGCAAAAGGAAGCCCCATTATGTAGGAGAAAATATTTTCCTCACACATACAAGAAAAATAATTATTATCCAGGATATACCAAGAACTTCTAAAACATATTTAAACTTCTAAAAAAAATGGAAAGAAATGATATCCCCTAATTCCTAGGGGCAAAGTGTTGAATTGGGAGCCTTAAACCAAAAGCATATTAGAAAATGTACAAATTTACTAAAAATGAGTAAGATGAAAACCAGTACAACACTGAATACATTTTACTTCCATCTGCATGGGAAAAAATTCAGAAAGTGTGACGAATCCAGATTTAACCAGGCTGCGAGGAAAGGGACCTTTCATACCCTGCTGTGTGAGTTGGCACAGCCATCTTGGAAAACAACTTGGCAGTACGTACAAAACTGAAAATAGATACACCTTAGAGGCCTGCAGTTTCATTGCTAAGTATACACATCTGAGAAAATTCTGGAACATGCGCACAAGCAGATTTGTGCAAGAATGACTTTAAATAGAAAAGAATAAAAGTAAAAGGCTGTAATATAGTGTGGTGTAAGGCAAAGCACAAAATATTAAAATGCATATCATCTATATTTAAATCTATAGCTACAATTAGAGTTATCATATTTCAATGTGACTGGATCTCAGAAATTTGATTTTAAAAAACAAAAATATTAATAGTTGATATTATTATAATATGGTATGTTATCGTTAATGCAAATTAAAAACAACAAAGAAACACTATGCAGTATTAGTTCCATCTGATATATGATATGTACTAGAAAGATATGCATTAAATTTTTAATAGTGGTTATTTGTCAGAATGGAGAGGGAGAATAAAATGGAGTTGAGAGGGAGGGGTAGAAGAAGGGGCAGACAGAGAGAGAGAGAGAGAGAGAGAGAGAGATGTGGTAACCCCAGTCATGTAAAACTAAGACCTGTGTGAGAAGCAGTTATATTCCTGGGTGGTTTTATATTGTTCATTGTATTCATAGTTTTTTTGTAGCTTTAAAACCCCTCACACAGACAATAATAAAAATATTAAAATAATATTTTCGTATCTCTAAATATTATTTAGGACATGAGTTTTAAAGATTGCACAGCATCCTCTATTGTTGATTCATCATAATTATTTAAGCAATCTTCTTTTGTGCCTTTTAAATTTATCACTGTTATAAATATTGGTGTTAGAAATAGCCTCATATGTGAAATTATTTGCATGTATTTGATATTTCTTATTTTAATGTTGTTAGTATAATTTTATTTCCTATCTCATTTGATTGCTTATAGGTTTTGCTTTATACAGTTGGATATTATATTATTTGGCACATAAAAATTTGTAACTATTATATCACCACTATGAGTTCTACTTGTTATTTTTATACAATAAATGATGTTTTCTCCTTTTAATATTTTTGTTGCCTTAATTCAGCTGTATTTTAGTATAATTACTGCTTTTTTTCTTATAAAGAATTTTAAATGTGAAATCGACAGATAATTTCAAGATTACATAAATCATTTCAACCTTACAAGATGGGCTTTTCAATTAATTTAATGAAGCTGATATAACACTGTTTTAAACACTCACAGGAACAAAAAGCGATTACACTTTGGTTTCTAAAAACAGAGTAAAAAGATCTTATCAGGAGATGTCAAAAGGCATGTGATGAAAAGGAAAAAAATTATTATTTAGATATGAACAATAACAAAAATACTACTACTGAAATTGTAATCAAAATGGAATTACAAATCTAAAACGAGGTTTTCTTAAACCAATGGCCAACATCATAGTTAAGGTTGAAACACTATAAGCTTTCCTATTAAAATAATGAAAAAGAAAATGACACCAAGCATTTAAATTATTTTCTAGGATTTTTTCTTATGTTAGAATTCTATTTAATTCATTAAAAAAGTGACTACCAAAAGTGTGTATTTTCATTAATATCAATAAATCTTTAGTATCAAAGACATATTATGAATATCAAAAATAGAGATAAGAACATTATTTTCAGTTTGTTATGTCTAACTAAAAAACATTTTTTCCAAGTGATTAACCGAAATCTTAATATATTGTCAACGAACTACAAATGTCCTTTTGTCATCTATCCATTTGTTTCTTTTACATTTATTCACCCAGATATTCATTAAGCACAGAATGTATGACAAAAATTGAGAATATAATATGCACAATTAAATTATTTTCTTTAATCTTGAGTATTTTTGATTTCCACTGTTTTAGACTATTTTCTTGTTTATTTGCTCTCTTTGTTCAGTGCTCACCTGTGCATTGTTGGTTCCTTGTAAAGGGGATTTTTTTGTACTTGACATTTCACATTGGTTAATGCTTAGATATTAAGAACCAGAATTCTTAGTTTTAAGAGCTCTGAGTTTGATTTCCTTGGCTTCATCTAAGAAAATTTAGTTATTTCTCAAAAGAATTAGAGTCATGCCTTCACTACAAAAATTTATA
Source organism: Carollia perspicillata (assembly GCA_004027735.1). Classification (NCBI taxonomy): domain Eukaryota; kingdom Metazoa; phylum Chordata; class Mammalia; order Chiroptera; family Phyllostomidae; genus Carollia; species Carollia perspicillata. The sequence continues at coordinate 37,776 of PVKM010002769.1, forward strand.
TTGTTAATTTTTGATATTTCATTGCATTGTTTAGGATCACAAAATAACTGCTGTAGAACAATTTACTTACTTTAATAGCGATGGGTGATAAATTTCAAATTATATGATGAGTGCTATTGACTTTCAAATGATGTTTGATCAAGTTAAGGGTTGTCATACATTTTTATTTTATTAAAATATGTTTTGCTTGATATTTTTTGTTTTTATATTTTTTCCAGAAGTAGGTACTACACTTTACCAAGCAACTTTTTTGCGAGATGTCAAAATGTCCATATGATTTCTGAACTATCATCTCTTAATGCACAAAATAACAATTTATATTCTGATACTGAATATCCTTGCAATCTTATATGCTATTGTTTGGTTTAATTAGTATTGTAAGCATATTGAAATTTTTTTTCAAAACCCTGAATCAACTCTGTGAACAACATTATTTTGCATCTTTCCCTAGAACCTTAAATATTTCTTACTATTTATTACCACCATGGAAAGACACCAGTATTACAGTAGTGGTGATGGTGGCCATTGTTTCTTGACCAAAATTAAGAAGAAAAGTTCCAATAATGTAAAATTAAGTGCAATATATCCTACAAAGCCTCTCGTGAACAATGAAATAAAACACACCCACCTTAAGTATACAATTAAATGAATTGTACCCAATATATACACCCCAATAACCATGACCAGAAGAATTATGATACAGAATGTTTTCTATAAACGGAAAAAGGTTTCTTGTACCTTTTTTCACTTAAACTCCTTACCCTACCTCAGATTCAAGTAACAAGTAGTTGTTCCTTTTTTCACTTTAAAATAGTTTTGCCTATTCTAGACTTAAATATTTGGGACACAGGCCCCTGTTTTCCTGCACTGTTACTATAGTGAGGCTTCTTCTTACCTTGCTGTCTAAGATGATTGCTCGATACCCTGAAATCACATTTGTAAAGACCGAAGACGGGGGAAGGGAGGGAAGAAAGGAAGAAAGGAAGGAAGAAAGGAAGAAAGGAAGAAAGGAAGAAGAAAGGAAGAAAGGAAGAAAGAAATAACGCAACACTTACACTGGCGTCTGCCTGCTTTTTACAGCCTTCCCAGACATTCCAGCGAACTCAACCAAAATCTACTGCTTACCTCTCATTGGCCGGGAATTAGTCATGTGGTTATACCTCACTACAAAGAACGATGGGAAATGTTGTCCATTTATTCAAGGTTCCTGTCTTTCCGGCTCAAAGTCCAGGTGGTAGTTACCAAAGAGCAGTGAGATGGCCGTGTAAGCGAATGTGAACCGCAAAGCTTATTTTTCATTGCAATGACAAAAGGCGGTGGAGGAGTGGAGGAGTGGATTAGAGGTCGCAGAACAATGATTATAGATACAGTAATCAGGCAGTTTCCTTAGAAAGAGCTCCAGGAAAACCAGGATAGGTAAAGGTAAAATAGGCTTCAGAATGTTTGCCAAGTGAATAAATGAGTGTTGGCACAGTGCCCATATCGAAGATAAAATGCCTTTCTGGTAAGCTCTGTGATGAGGGTGGTGGCAATAACAGCGGTCTTTGCTTTGGTGCTTGGCTTTTGAGTTCTCTTACCATGGATTTCAGTAACAAGCAGTTCACTCAGCAAGGCTTCGACAGAAGGATTTAAGAAGTCTTCTGAGTGTGTGATCCATCTTTAAGACAAGTGTCGCCGCCACCAGGACATGATCCCTAAACTCCAACTTTGGGTAAATGGATTAGCAAGAAAGTGAACTAAAATTATGTGGACCAACACTTCATTGCAAAAACAATCTACCGTAGCAGAAATCTGGTGCCTTATCAATGTATCATTTGTCTATTTGTCAAGTAGTTTTCTTAGTGAGACAACAGTATTTGGACATTTTTTCTTCTTCAGTAAAATGAATAACCGATTCCTCATTATCTTTGAAAGACCAGTGACGCCCGGTCTGTTGTGTGTTGCCATCAAGGAGTTCTGGTCGCTGAGACAGAAAGTTCTGTGAAAGAAGAACCTAGCAGAGCCACGTCCTGTATTTGACAAGAAGAGAGCTTGCAGATTCTTTGTCTTTTCAGACACATTCAATGACAGTTTAGCGAAGATTTAGACTCTGAACTGTTCCTTTGGGAAGAGCTCTGAATTTAAACACATTCAGTTTGAAAGTAAGTGCAAAAATAATTGGGCTGTATTTACGCCCAGGCCCAAACCAATGCTTTAAACACCCTGACTGTAAAATAATAATAATTAGTGAACTCTGAGAGTCAGGAGCTGGCCTTAAACAGATATAGATTTGATTTCAACCCTAATACGTACAATTCTGACCAACCTTCAGTCTCCTCATCTATAACACGTGCATCATATTATTATCAAGCCCCCAGGTGGTTGTGAGAACAAAATAAAATTTTCTAGGAATGATGAAATTATTACAAAGCTTAAATAAACATCAATAAATATCAAAAGAAAAATAGGATTGCTATGAAAAACAATCAAAATATCTAGAAACTCATTGTCTTTTAGTTACATCCTGCTATAGCAAACCTAATTTCATGTTAGTTTCATATTTCATAATTTCAAATAAGACTAAGTCATCTCATTTAATGGAAGAGTAATTATACAACTAGTTAAACCATATATATACACATATACATACATTATGGCAAATGTACATGTATTTAATGTAGATGTATATATCTTTTCTTCTGACATAAGAAACACACAAACCTGTAGAGAATTTTTATAACTTTATTTGAGCCAAACTGACAACAATTGCCTGGAAGCAAAATCTCAACAGATTGAAAACACGTTCCGGAGAATAGCAGTTATGTGCTTTATTTTATACACCAGAATCAAAGGGGAAGACATGAGGGGGTTACCTGAAATCCACTGGTAATAGATTAGGGGGGCAAGAGAAAGCAAAGTGGAAACATCTCTGAGATTGGATAAATGGATAGATACATACTTCTTCTACATTGGTGGATATGGGATAGTTAAGAATGAGTATTTCCAGCACACAGAGATGGTATCCGGGAGGATGAGAAAACAATGAGAGGGGTTCAGTGGTCTGCTCTGATAGAGATTGTGCCCTGAGGGGTCTAGGAAAAGGAGGTTACTCTGACATTCCAAAGGCATAGTATAGTAAGATAACAGACAGCCCCAGGTAAGGTAAAGATTGACCTTTGTCCGGGAAGACACTGGCCTGGGGCATGACTACCTCCCAGGACTCTTTTAATTAAGGAGTTTTAATGTCAGACCATCCTATATGGTGACTTTAGGTCTCTGAGTTTGGAAGGCCTTCCATGCAGACCTCCCCTGAGCTTGTCAGGTTTAGTATGTGGCTCTTTTTTGTGCACAGCTTCCAGAGACTTGAAGGAGCTCTGTTATAATAAGTTTTGTTCAAGAGCAAATCAGACAACTGGTAATATTAAATTACCTACCCATTCCCCTATATATATATTATTTATATATAGCCAAATATAAATAATGGCTATATTTATACCAATCTAAATTTCTCCCTCCACTGTCCCAGCTGTATTTGAACAATACAAATGCGCCCAAAAAGCGGGCCTAACCTTGCAATTCACTGTAATTAAAAATAAAACAAGAGCAATATGCTGAGAGAAAAAAAAAGTAAATTGCTCCCTCATACTTGAGCTGACCTAGAATTCCCCAAGGAGTGAGGTTCTAAAAGGCTCTGACCAGAAGCGGGGGACTCCCACCTGAGACGAACAAGAAGACGCATGGGTCAAAGATGGCAGGTGGTATAAAGCGCGGAATTAGTTCTCTGCATTCAGTTCACCGGGCTTGTGTCTGAAGGACAGAAGAGCCTTATGTCATTCTCTGTGCCATTACCTTGTAGCTTCAGGCTGGAGCTGGGGGAGGACTGGGAAGAAGGTGGACTATCTCGCCTTGGGATAAGGGAGACCAAATGGTCTGGAGCTTGAATTCAGCTGTTTAAACACAGTGTTGATGAGTGCCGTCGGGACTGAGGGAGAAGAGCGGGGCCCGGAAAGCCAGAGCTGACCAACGGGTCCTGGCCCTGGCTCAGCTGCCCTTTTCCTAAGCTCTGAGTAGCTGCCGCTGCCAGGTTCCTCTTCCTGCACCAGCGGTGAATCTGGGTCAGTTGATTAGGGTCCTTTTACCAATATATTCCGGGTCTTGGAAGTAGCAATTTTGTTTCTTGTTTATAGCTCGAGGCAGGCATCCTGAAGATACTGCAGTGTGTCAGCCATACCACCTTCTCCAGCGTCTCCTCCGGGTGACTCCTTATCTCCTGATCCATCGGACACCTTAGGTTTCACCACTGGTGTGGGTTCTTTGGCAAAGCCTAGGGAATTAGGGGTTTTGATGCATAGGCAGGTTTCTCCTGCTTCGGCCATCTCTCTGGGTCTTTGGTTTTGTCAGTTTCATAGCCTGTGAAATGACAGGGCCTCTTCGGCTTTTATTTTTGTTTTTATTTTTGCAGTTTTTAGAATGGTACAGAATTTCCGTGACTTTCATCATCTCTGCTCTTTACGTCTTTCCTGGGTCACTCCTTGTTTTCACAGCCCATCTACCTTTAAGTGCCAATCACACGCCATCCACCAGGAAATACTATTAGCTCTGCATTTAAAGCACTACAACCACTTCCCTTCTCCTCCTTGCTCCCACCTTGGTCCGCCCGTGTGCCTTATGTGGGTAACTGCAGGAACTGTCTAACTGATCTACCTCCAGCCCTGCCCCTACTCACCAGAGTGGTCTTGATAAATTGTAAATCATATCTTGTCACTTTGTTGATCAGAACCTTTCCATGGCTTTGTTTCTCATCCAAAATAAAGGTCAAAGCTCTTAATGGCTCACGCACCCCATGATTTGGATACTAATTAGCATTCTGACTGCATCTCCTACTTTTCCCCTACCTAGCTCTCTCTGTCCCAGACACGCTGGCCTTCTGAGAAGTCCTCCGGGCACAATCCAGCCTCAAGGCCTTGCCAGTTGCTGCAATCCACCACTAATCTCTCTGATCTATAATGGTGATCAAACAATACAATTGAGATGAACACCAAAGGCCTTGTTTCTGATTCCTTTCTTTCTAAATGGTCTGGAAGGTTAGAGATTAAAGGACTCAGTGGAAACCACTGACTCAGAAGTTCCTAAACCTCTGGGGACTCAGGAAAGACTGGTGGCCCTCACAACAACAGGTGCAACATTGAAGTCCTCACCGTACCTGCCTCTCTCCTGGAGTTCTCTCTCTGTGCTTTACATACAGCCCCTTTACTTTCCACGTTTCAGGTCAGCAAGCACAATGTCACACCTACGCAGCATGGCATCTGGACTTGTTACCATGTGAAATGCTAGAGCAGACTCAACTCAGAGGGCACTCATAACCTGGTGGGAGAAACAACAAGGAACAACATACAAAAAGTCAGCCTAATACTAGAAGCATCACAACAGAAGTACGCTCTTGCTGTGCGTTAGCACAGGACACAGAGATTTATCCTAACTTGAGAAGGGGAAGGCTGTCTGGCGCATGCAAAAAAATCAAAGAAACAATGAATGAAAATTAAGAGTTAGGTGGGCATAGAAAGGGAGGAAGGGCATGTGTGGTGGACCACACACCATGTGTCTTGAAGGGTTCTTCAGATAATGAGCGGTTAGGAGTTGGCAGGAGAAAAGACAGGAGAGAGAGGTATGGTCCCCATCTTGTTCAGGAATCTTTTTCTCACCTGGGTGGACAGAGAGAACCAGTGAAGAGTCTAAGCAAGGGAACTGCATGGTCAAATTCACATGTAGAAAGCTCACCCTGATCATATTATGGAAGAACTATTTAAGGGCCTTCTGAGAAGTCCTCCGGGCACAATCCAGCCCAATGCTGCAACAGTGAAGTATGATGAATCGTAAAGTACTCAGTGAAATAGCAATGTATTTTTCTGCCTCAGTGACTGGAAAAGTTATTCTTTTTTCTGCTCATATTTCAATATTTTGTCAGTTATGACTATTTTTACCTGTATGCCCTGATTTTCTTTAGTGAAGGGACGTACTGACTTTCTATCCTCTCTCCCTTCCTCCTCTTCCTCTCTCTCTCCCCTTCTTTCCCTTTCTGTCTCCCTCCCGTTCCCTCCCTCCCTCCCTATTTTGTTCTCTCCTTTTCTCTCTTTCTCCCTCCCTCCCTCCCTTCCTTTTCCACCTAGATATAACTACCTTACAAATGCTGCTTAATCTTTTATTTTCCTGACACTACTTTGTCTTTTTATTTTTTCATCTTCAGTTTTTTTAGTTTTGAAAATAATTTTTTAAAAAACTAAATTTTAGTTTTAAAATACTTTTCTTTATGACTATCTACTAAGAAACAAATATATACTAAGGTCGTCTAGCCAGATGCCACTTAAAATAAGATATCTGGGCATACGTATTTAAGAGCAAATAATTGAGGTGTGGATTTTAATTTAAGAGAATGAAACATAGTTGTGAGTAATTGGCTTCAATGGCTTACATAAAGTTTAGTGAAAATGTATTTGGGAGCTTAGGTGGTACGGGGCTTACTTACACATTAGAGCTTCTCATCCACATCATCCCCTTTCCACTAGTGCTTTGCATGTATTTATTTTCTCACAGTGGTTTCTTAAAAACAGTGTCCGTATCTCTTGTTCGGTATAGTTAATAGCCATAGGAAGTGAAGACTTACTTGTCAGGGCCTAAAGTGGTCCCCATGGTTAGTCAACTTACCCCACTGGGATGCCCAGTCTCCCTCACCACGCACTCCCCTGGGAGAGGGTCTCCAGCCCATCACGTCCACCACTAGAGAAGCACAAATAAATTTTTAGCAGTTCAAGCCATCAATTCCTTTAAACTTGATTTGCAGTGGTTGCCAATCTTTCTATTACTGTAATTGCTGGCTAAATGAACTATAATTGTATTAAGAAGCAACTCTGAAATATGCATGTGCTCTCTGCTAATTCTCAGAATATGGAAGGAGAAGAAATTGATTCGTTGTGCTTGGAAGAACCATTCAGAAATGCTCCCTCTGGGGTCTGTCATTTGGAGGCCTCCTTTGGATTCTGGGGAAAGTCAGGGCCAGATGCCCGAGAGTCTGGGAGGCAGACCCACGGGAGTCTTGGGAGTTTCCTCACAGGTATGCTGAGTAGCAGCCGTGATTCCCCAATGCCAAGGGAGCCAAGGATCAAGTCAGAATCCTCTGTGGTCTTGGGCAAAGAGAAGAGATTCAGGTTAAAGCTCGTATTCTGATCGTTTACTATGCTAAGAGCTATGCAGCAGCTTTTCAAATACCCCTTTTCTTCAATAACCTCTGCAGTATGATTATGCTTATTTTTAAAATGAATTGTGCACTTCACATCTGTATACTTTTGTTAATCACTCTCACCCCCCAAAATTTACTAATAGAGAAAAAAATAAAATGAATGGACTAAAGCTCGGGGATGGTAAATGGCTCATCGATGCTTGCTTGCTGGTGACCAAGAAAATGAAGTGACAAATCTTGGTCTACAGAATCCAAGTCCATTGCTACTAGAGAGTCATACCCAGTACCATGGGAAAATATTTTTTTAAAATGCCTTCAGACTCCAGCTAAAGGTAGAGGACAGCGTTGTAGGTTTGTGTGTGAAGGGGTGTATGGTGGGAAATAAAGAAGTTCTATTCTAAAAGGGTTCTGTGTGCTGCATTTGTCTGCTATTTTGAAGCATTAAATATGTCAAATAACCCACAATTTCCATCTCTAGGGCCACCTGCTGCTTTGATGAAGCCCAACATTGAGGTTTGGGAATTCCTGACTTTTCATTATAACTGGCTATTGGACATCTTCACTCTTCTCTTTAATTGGTGTAATGATATTGACTTCCTTACTTAAAATGCCAAAAGGGATCAAGTAGGCTAGACTGTGCTAGGGGAAAAATAAACCTCAATGTGTGAGTCACCGTGAATAATAACACAGTAAACTTAACCCTGTTCCCATCTTCAAGAAACTAGAAATCTAGTGGGTGGGTTCCAGGACTGATAAATAGAAAGGAAGGAAATTAAAACTCTGACTTAAATATACTTTTTATATGGCATGGCAAAGACTGCTGGCTGCCTCCCAATATCTATTCACCCTTCTCCCCTTAATAACAAAACCATATTTTTATGTGGAACAATAATGTTTCCAGCTAAAATATTACATTTCCCAGCCACCCTTTTACCAAGATTTGGCCATATGACTAAGTTTTGGTGAACGAGACGTTATGTGATACTTATAAGAAGGATGGTTAAATGAAGTGAACTCATAAAAATGGCTCCTTTTCGTGTTTTTTCTTGAAATAGATATGGTAGCTAAATTCCAGCAGCCATCTTAGACTATGAGGTGACCTTGAGAGTGGAAGTCACAAATACCCAGTCCTTATAGGTACTTAGAGAGGTGGCCTATTAATACTCATATTCCACATCCCTTCTCCTACTCCTGGGTTTGTCCAAGGCTCCAGTGGGTGATTTCCTGCATAATTTAAGTGCTTACATTTATCTGCTTCTCTACCTGAGGGAAACCAACAGAGTTTGCTCCCCCCAGACAGGGCAGTCCTTAGCAAGCAGAAAGGATTTAATGCTCCCGGGACAACAACCACCCTGCTAGGGGCGGGAGTCACTGAGTAAATACTCGTTTCCCTGGGACATTTCTAAATGCATTCTACGGATTCCTCCGGAGGTAACACTTGTTCACTGGTGTACCTTTTAGTGACTTCCCTCCCAGCCCTGCCTCACTGTCCCCACCCACTCCCGTGTGCTTTCTGAGATCACCTCTCAAAGGAACTACCGCTACCCACTTCCTGCCATTGAGGTTGGCTTTTGGAGGAACCTAAACTCTGACAATAGAGAGTAAGTACTGGCTTTGGTTGACCAAAGGATTTCCTATTTGCCGACTCCAATCACTTTGCTCTGGCCGTCCCGGTCCCATTCTCTCCGTGGTGGCTGGCAGTGTGGATCTTCTCCTCTCCATTCTGATTCCGGTTTCCCTTGGCTTCCACTATCTCCCGTGTGCTCACGCCTCCTTTGTTCAGAGTACATCATCGCCACATCACTCTGTTCGGTGTTCCACCTTTAAGGTCTCTTTATTCTTTCTTTTTTAATTGTATTTTTTCCCATTACCATTTGGTTCCTTAATACCCCCTTTCACCATCCTGTCCCCTGCCCAGTCACCACCTTGTTGTCCATGCCCCTGAGTCTTTTCCCCTTTTAGCTCCATCTCTCTGCCCCCTAACCACCAACCCCCTTCACTCATATGTGGAATCTAATGAACAAACTGAACGAGCAAAACAGAGACAGATAGATACATAGATGGAGAGCAGGATGACAGCTAAGGGGGAGGGTTTTTTCTAATTCTAATCCACCATACGCACACCCACACCCACTGACATTCGTTGAACCACTAAATCCCATAATTCTCTTCCCATAGCTCCTACCCACATCTCAGGGCGATCTCTCCACACTTCTCTCCAGTATCCCAAATGCCGGATAAAACTTTTTTTCCTCTTCCTTGAACATTACCTACTCGTGCCTTCCTATGAACATATGGCCCTGCTATTTCTTGTCATTGACAGCTTCTTTTTAACATCTATTTATACCTACTTAAATGATACCTAGTCTGAATGGCCTGCCTCGTCTATTGCTTCCTCTGTGGCACCTTTCTACTCTCTGGCCAAAAGTGGCATCATGTTTCCTGCTGTGCATCTGTTTATCATTTTCGATGCTTTATAAAATTTTAAAATCTATTTCTTGATTTTAGAAAACTAGGAAGAGAGGAAAAGAGAGAGAGAAACAGTGGTGTGAAAGAGAAATATTAATTGCCACCCATATGTGCCTCCATGAGGGATTGAACCCACAACCTAGGTATGGGCTCTGACCAGGAATCAAACCCCTCAGATTTTGGTGTATAGGATGATGCTCCAACCAACTGAGCCACACAGGCAAGGGCATTCGATGCTTTTTTAAAAAATCTTCTTGGCCCTAAATGAGCCCTTGGTAAATAAGTGTTGAAAATGGTTAAAATTAATTTGTAATATAACTTGTTTTTTATTTTGACAGTTTCTGAAGGAGACAGTCTTGACCATAGAATTTTTATTATCTAACTTTCAAAATCACATGAGCAAATCGTATTTCATTATGTTTTTTCCTTTTTTAATATATTTTATTGATCATGCTATTACAGTTGTCCCATTTTCCCCCCTTCACTCCCCTCCACCCTGCACACCCTCTCCCACCCACATTCTCCCCCCTTCAGTTTATGTCCATGTGTCATACACATAAGTTCTTTAGCTTCTACATTTCCCATACTATTCTTACCCTTCCGCTGTCTATTTTCTACCTACCATCTATGCTACTTATTCTCTATACCTTTTCCCCCTCTCTCCTCCTCCCACTCCCCTGTTGATAACCCTCCATGTGATCTCCATTTCTGTGATTCTGTTCCTGTTCTAATTATTTGCTTAGTCTGCTTTTGTTTTAGGTGTGGATGTTAATAACTATGAGTTCGCTGTCCTTTCATTGTTCATATTTTTTATCTTCTTTTTCTTAGATAAGTCCCTCTAACATTTCATATAATAAGGGCTCAGTGATGATGAACTCCTTTAACTTAACCTTATCTGAGAAGCATTGTATCTGCCCTTCCATTCTAAATGAAAGCTTTGCTGGATAGAGCAATCTTGGATGGAGGTCCTTGCCTTTCATGACTTGGGATACTTCTTTCCAGCCCCTTCTTGCCTGTAAAGTCTCTTTTGAGACGTCAGCTGACAGTCTGATGGGAGCTTCTTTGTAGGTAACTGTCTCCTTATCTCTTGCTGCTTCTAGGATTCTCTCCTTCATTTTAACCTTGGGTAATGTAATTATGATGGGCCTTGGTGTGTTCCTCTTTGGGTCCAACTTGTTTGGGACTCTCTGAGCTCCCTGGACTTCCTGGAAGTCTATTTCCTTTGCCAGATTGGGAAAGTTCTCCTTTATTATTTGTTTAGACAACTTTTCCACTTGTTGCTCTTCCTCTTCTCCTTCTGGTATCCTAAGCCTGTCTTCATTTTTTTGAATTCTTGTTTCTTCATTCTTTTCTGTGTGGTTGTTTCTTTCTTCCTTCTGGTCCACTCTATTGATTTGAGTCCCAGTTTCCTTCCCATCACTATTGGTTCCCTGTACATTTTCCTTTATTTTGCTTAGTGTAGCCTTCATTTTTTCATCTAATTCGTGACCAAAGTCAGCCAATTCTGTGAGCATCCTGATCACCAGTGCTTTGAACTGTGCATCTGATAGGTTGGCTAACTCTTCGTTGCTAGTTGTATTTTTTCTGGAGCTTTGATCTATTCTTTCATTTGGGCCATTTTTTTTTGTCTGGACACACCTGTTGTGTAGTGAGGGCCAGAACCTTAGGTGTTCACCTGGGCAGGGCAATGCGGTCACTGGTTGTGATGCTGTATGTAGGGGAGGGATCCGAGAGGGAAAAATGGAGCTTGCTCTGCTCTCTGCTGGATTTCAGTCACTTCCCCAACTTCGCACAAGCAAACTGGGCCCTTGTGGTGCTGATTCCCAGGTGGGTGGGCTTGTGTATGTTCTAGGACTCTGTGGGTCTCTCCAATGAACTCTCCTGTGAGGCTGGGAGTCTGTCCCAGCCCCACAACCCCCCACAGGTGTTTTCAATTGGTGTTTTGAGGCTTTATGTCCTGGCACTGGAACCCTGGGTTGTGTGGTCTGTCTCGCTCCCCAGTTTCGCCTGGTTTATCTGCACGCGAATGTGGGACCACCCAGTCCAGCAGGCACCTTGCACGCTGCACCCCTCCACAATCCGCAGGCTCGCTGGGTCTGCCTGCTGCTGCCTTGCATGCCTGAGTCCGCCAGCCACCGCCTGTTTTCCTGCAACCCAACTCCTTTCCTCTTACTGGTCTGGATGATTATGTCTACTTTAATTCCCTGGTTGTGAGACTTCCATGCAGCTCAATTTTCTGTCAGTACTGGTTGCTTTTTGTTTGTAAATTTTTGTCGTCCTTATTTTGGTTGTGCGAGGAAGCACAGTGTGTGTCTGCCTACGCCTCCATCTTGGCCGGAAGATATTTCATTATGTTAAAAAGTAGTTGGGAACATCACCGTATCAAATTATTTCCTTGATTTTTTGAGGGTGAAACTTACTTTCATTTAGACATACATGGCAAATGCCTTCCAGAGCTTCTTTTTATTTTGTCTTCTGTTTCCACTTATAAGAGACCAACTGCTAATGATCACTCGGCTTTTTTCATGAACTAAAGTGTAGAGTGAAGCCAACAGATGATAGGAAACAAATTTCATGCCCAAACAGCAGCAAAACATTTGAGTCAAAAAAGCTTACGTAAATGTTCCCAATCTTTAGATTGCCGGATGGTTAGAAACAGGGAGACTTTGGGTCAGTTTTTAAATGAGTGACTTATGTCACTTCCTTTGGTCCCATGTATTTCTGGGTTCTTTAAGAATTATGAGTATCATGTTCAGGGAGATCTTAGAAAATGTATTATCTGTCACCCAAATCAATATTCTTTCGATTTGACCTTCCTTCTTAAGCATAGCTAGTAACTTCTAGTTAAAACCTCTTATTCCCTTTTACTAAAATTTGGCCTTGCTGTGAAATATTGTGGATTAGTTTCTGATGCTCCTGGTTGAATTAAATACCATCTCTATTGGTCACTGATTCTCCAGGGAAGGCTGAATATTTTCTCTTCTGGGATTTTACTTCTCTCCTTCCTTCTCCTGCAGGAGTAGCAAGCCTGGCTAGTTATGATAAAAAAACAACAACAACAGTTTTTACTGTTTGAAAGGGATATAAGTGAAAAGAAAATAATTAAAGTGTTCAGTCAGGAGGCAGTCAAAGACCTCTGGCATTTTAGGTGAGTGCATGTAAGCCAAGAATGGGGGTGAGGGAGGACCCTCAGTCCTTAAAGACAAGAATCCTAAGAAGTTTTGCCTTGATAGATTCAGAACCTTGTGTAAGTGATCTTTTAAGAGACTGCTTGCAAGAGGAACCTGTAAGGCTATGAGAGAACAAGAAAGACCACCCCTGGGCACAGGAGGTAAGACTGTTGTACACCATCATTGGTTACTGGCAATGGAAAAAGAAGTATAAGTTCCCAGGAAAGCAGGGAGAGGAGTATAACCTCCCGGGCACCCCCCTGGCAAGATAAGGCAGTCCCCACCAGCAGAGAAAAATTCTCTAGAAGGTGTTAGTGTGAGTCACTAGCAGCCAGTAGCTAAAAGATAAAGACAGGAGTCCAATAAATAGGAACTAGGTAGAAAACCAACACCACCTGTCACAAAAACACATTGCTCAATTAACCTGGACGGAGTGAATTTACACAATGCCCACATACTGGCTCTGCTAGTGAAGCTCATCAGTAGTTAGAGATCCAACAGTCTAAGCAAACATTAATAATAACTAAAAAATGTTTTTGCCCCGTAATACAGCATCCTACCATCCAGTGAGTTCACATGTGTGTACGCATTGGGAGGACCCCAAGAAAGTAATTCTTACCATTCTTCTGCCAGCAATAATGTGTAACTTCCTAATACAGAGAAGCTGTTGATCTTCCTAAGACTGTGTGCTTGAAGCACTGGCACTTGAATTCCCAAAGCTGACCAAGGGCCGGGTTCTAGTTCAGGTCATGGTCAACACAGTTCAGGCCACCTGACTTCTGTTATTGTGCTTTGTCTCCCATGACGGCTGAAAGTAGTGGTTGAATATGGAGATGTTTGCCCGACTGTCACAAAGAGACCCCAGCCTTTACCAAGAAGTGTGTGTGGTCCAGTATCTGGGAAGAAACCATTTGGTCACAGTTCTGTCTTTGAGGAGTGGCCACTTATTTATCAGTTAAATTCATATGGATTATGAGCTGAACATTTAGAAATACCTCAGCTTCCTCTTGTGTAAATGGAGTAATTAGTCCATTGAGTTGAAATTTGAATTAAATGGGTAATACTTGTAGAGTCCTTAGGACACTGTCTGGCACATGATTAAGGCCATATGTGTTAATGAAACAAAATAAATATAAATAAATAACTTGCCCAGTGTCAGTAAGTTAATTGGTTCATTTTATCAAGGGTTTATTAAGGGTTTTCTTGAATTAATATTAGAAATTAATATACATATTCATCAATATATTATAATAATTTCAGCATAAATAATTAATAGAACTTAGCCAACATACAGTGATGTCAGGGTATTTTTACACTTAGATCTATGAAGGATAGCAAAATTTGAAAACTCTGGTTTAAGGTTCACACGAGAAAGAATTTTATTGCTCATTTCTGCTACTCACTATGTGATCTTGGGAAAGGGATTTGATTTCTCTAAGATTCAATTTCCTCAAATGTAAAATAGAGATAATAACAAATAACAACAACAACAATAATAATGACTAATGGGGTTCCTTAAAGATTAAATATGAACATACACTTAGTACATAGAACAAGTTCAATAAATGGTAGCTGTGCCCTGGCTGGTGTAGCTCAGTGGATTGAGTGCGGGCCTGCGAACCAGAGGATGTTAGTTCGATTCCCAATCAGGGCACATGCCTTGGTTGCAGACCAGTTCCCAGCAGGGGATGCACAAGAGGCAACCATACATTGATATTTCTCTCCCTCTCTCCTTCCCTTCCCCTCTAAAGAGAAATAAATAAAATATTTTAAAAAATAAATAAATGGTAGCTGTTCTTACTATTATCCTTATTTGTAGTGTTTTTCAGAGAATTTCTATTACCTATCATTGAGCAAAACCATTACACTCACTGCTAGTCATTGGTTGGGATAAAAAAATAAGATAAAGATAGATTGCTCAGAACCTTTGACCATATAGATTACTGCTCTTTGGCTTATTGATTGTAAAATCCCAATTCTAAAAGCAAGCAAAGGGTTAAGTAACCAAAGACTCTGTTTCCTTAAAGCTCAGAGAGAAGCAGTAGCTATAGCTATAACCTTGAACAACCGTAAGGACACCTGTATGCTGACATTCCCATGTAGAAAAGCAGCCTTAGACACAAGGCTGACTATGGGCTGGCCCTTTAGTGTTGTAAGTCTTTATATTTCAACAGATTTGAATTCATCCCATAACCATTTAAATCTCCTTCGGTGACAGAGAGAATGTAAGAATGCCCACACATAATACATGTTCAGATGGGAGAAATGCCACTTTGGGCCATTACAAGCTAAGCGCTGGCTGATGGGAGGTAGTGGTACATAAAAATGATCTTTGTCCTCAGGAAAGACAATTTACACCCACTGTATTCAATTAGCAGAGTGTTTGTTAAAGTATTGTGTCCATACCAATTTAAATAGAACAGCAATAAATATCTCAGGGCTGCACTGGCTTCTAATAAGAGCAAACCTGATTTAAAAGTTGTTTAAATAAGTTGAGAGTTCATTCTTCCTTGCACAATAACTAGAGACCCTACTCCATCTAGGTTTCTGCTTAGTCATTATTTGAGTGTAGCTTTCCACCTCATGGTTGGTGCCTCGTTGACCCCAGATGGCCATGTCCTCTCTAACATTGTACCCATTTTCCTTTGAGGAGGGAGAAAAAAAACAGGCAAAGGCATAATATAGGTATGTTGGCGGCCTCACCCACTTTTAAAGGGTTTTCCAAGAATACCCCTTGAGCAACTTCGTCTTAATCTTATTAGCCAGAACCATAATCATGGCCAACCTAAATGCAAAGGAGGCTGGGAAATGTGGTTTTCTGTTTGAGCACATTGCTACTCTTAAAAAAAGGCAAGCCTCTGTTAATAGAGAAGCTTTCTGTTAATAGAGAAGCTTTCTGTTAATACAGAAGGGTAGAAAGCATATTGGGTAGGCAAGTAGCAACTAATAATGTTTATATTAATGTGCTTTTTAATTTTATCTTTCATTAACGGTAGGGAGATTATATTTTCTTTATGAACAAATAGAAACTTTTATTTTATTTCTTTATTTTTAATTTTTTTAATTTTGCAATTACAATTTGCATTCTGTATTATTTCATATTAGTTTCAGATGTATGCATATTGGTTATAGGCAATCATATACTTTACAAATAATGTTCCCCATGATAGTACCCAGTGCCCAACTGGCACCGTACGTAGTTATTACAGTATTATTAGCTATATTCCCTATGCTGTACTTTACATCCCCAGGACTGTTTTGTAACTACCAGTCTGTACTTCTCAGGTCCTTCACCTTTTTCAGCCAGGCCCCTAATCCCAATCCCCTCTGGCAAATATCAGTCTGTTCTCTGTATCTACAAGTCTGTTTCTGTTTTGTTTGTTCATTTAAGTTGTTCCTTAGATTGATTCCACATATAAGTGAAATCATATGGTATTTGTCTTTCTCTGACTGACTTATTTCATTTAGCATAATACCCTCTAGGTCCATCCATGCTGTCGCAAATAGTAAAATTTCATTCTTTTTTTTGTGGCCGAACTAGAAATTTTTTAATTTGAGCTGATTTCAAGAAAAAAAATTAATCAATGGTTGCTGGTCGTATGTAGAAATGACAAATTAGGGAGATGGACTTTGAATGGTTGGAGCTGAGTGAACAAACCCCATCCATACAAAACAACTGCTGTGGGATTCTAAGAAATACAAGAATTAAAGAGACTGTTAAACATGCATTCTGATCTCTTTTGTATCTAGCTAAAGTGGCAGGAGAGATATACATGAAAATAATCACTTCTGTACTAGACCGGAGAGAATAGCAAAACATTTAAGGGCTTAGGCTTTTTGCAAACAACGGGCTAAAACAAAAACCTCCATCAGCTGGATTTCTGAGTCTCCAGATCTGTTCGTGAGTGCATGCATTATGACTGAAGGCCAGCATCTGGCTAATGTCAGCGCTTGCCCAGTAATTTCCACCTTCATTGGGTAGCTGTGGGTGCTGGTAATCTCGATAAGAGGTAATGGAGAGGTTCTTCTGATTAGCTTGGCCTGGAGAGGCATCATCCAGTCACCTGAAGTGTCAATAAACACCGGCCTTTAATGGTGTTGGCTTAGTGATAACGATACTGCACATTTCTGTTTGTCATTATGAAATTTAACACTAGCTCATTCCCTCTGGGTAGGGACGCATTATCAGGTAGAGGAATAGAGCAATTGGTATATCTTAGAATCAATCATTGCTCTTCCCTAGTCTATCCCTTTAGTCATAAATTTGTAAAAGGGAGCCAAGAACATGTTTCTTCATTTCACTGACATAAACTATAAAACAGTTAAAACAAGGTGGTCTTAATACTATTTAAGAGTTAAGAATACAATTGAAACTGATCATGGCCAATTGAAGACATGGTCTCAGGAAAAGAGCAAACACCTAATTAGGGGAGCACAATGAAGATATTAAGTCAAAAGTGCAACTGGAGTATGCGGAAGGAAAGGAAATAAAATGATCAGCTCACCACATGCTGAGTAGAAATCAAACATATATTGCTTAATGGGAATGAATAACGTTATTCTAGATTGTTTCTGAAGAAAAACAACTCTATCTCTAGCTATTTATTTTAACCAGATCCTGACTGGGGGGTTTCTAGATCTTGTTTAGTTACTGCTTTTTCAAGAAATAAAAAAAAATAAGGTAAATTTATGTATCATGAAAACCAGTCATTTTAAATGTTTAGTTCAATGATTTTTAATAAATTGATACAGTTGCAGAACCATCACCCAATTCAAATTTTAGGACATTTCCATCCTCCAGAATATCCCCTTTCGTGTCAATTTGCCACCAGGTTTCACTCCAAACCTCAGCCCCAGGAAACCACTGATCTATTTTCTTTCTTATTCGTTTGCATTTTCTAGAAATTTCTTATAATGAAATTATACAATATGCAGTGTTTATGTCTGGCTTCTTTCACTTAGCATAATGACTTGAGGTTTATCCATGTTGTAGTGTTTATCAAGAGTTTGTTCGTTTCTACTGTTGAGTAGTAGTCCATTGCATGGATGTATCACATTTTGTTTATCCATTCACCAATTGATGAACATTTGGATTGTTTTCACTTAGGTTTGACAAGGTTCCAAAGAAGTGCTCTTGGCCTTCTTATCTTCTCTGCTTAATAATGGCTGGTTCTAGGACAGATTCTAATTGACTCATCTTGCTTGAGTCAGATGTCCGTCCACAGGCCAAATAAACTGTGATCGAATAGGTATTCACAAGAAAAGACTCATGTAAGGGTGTCAGTGGAAGGTTGCTGACAGGCATAACAGGGAGAAGGGATAAAAGGCAATTCCAAAAAGAATGACAGAGACAGTCTTCAGAGTTGTTAGGCGGATCGGGAACATTTCATTTCATTTCAAAGTTAGATCATTTCATTTCAAAGTTAGATCTACAGAATAAGAAAGTGATATCCTGAAAGGACACAAATGGTATAGGCATATGAGATTAGGGTAAATGAGACTAGAAGTTGTGTGTAATGTCATTGGAGGAGAAGGAGGTGTGAAGTGACAGTAATCCTTGTCTGGGACCACCAAGGCATGGTGTGGCAAATGACAGTGGGAAAGGGGAGGAGGGGGAAGCGACCAGGAGGTCCGGCAGGCTTTCTGGACCAGCTCTATGTAAGCTGTGAACAACAGTGAAAATCTAAACTGAGCAACGTGGAGAAAGATGATTACTTGAATTTAGCAATTAGATAGAGGAACTAGAGAATTAATCAAATTAGAGGATAAAGGGGTAGAGTTGTAAATAAATGGTCTGCATTTTTAATATGTGAAAATTCCAAATTTGAAAAGTGGCCCCATTTCAAGCGTGAATAATAGTTTCAATTTCTTCTGTTTATTGGAACTTTGTAGATGCCTGCAAAGAACTTTACACAGAATGTCTCAGGTGGTCTCAGAAATGAGGAGAGTGAGATTCAGAGAGATGCAATTACTTGCCCAAATTCAGAAAATCAGTAAGTAGAAAAAAAGAGTTCAAATGGGCTAATCTGAGTTTAAGGTGCCACATTCCTCCTTGAAAACACACCATTTACGCTGAACACAAAACTGCAGCCTTCTCAGCGTATTAATCCTAGAAGTAGGTCCCCTGGGGAGGAAACTTCAGCTGGTTAGGAGAGGATGCTCTCTTTGAGTCAATGCTACTAAATTCAAACCAGGGAGGTTCAAAATGGGCGACCACAAGGCCATGATAAATGTGCTCATTTTTCTCAATTGCCCATTTACCAAAAGGCAGCAGCCATCTAAGGACATGAGGATCTGGCCAAGGATACGGTCATGTGGAAAGGAAGGGGTTGTGAGATGCCCACACGAACACCAGCCCTTTTGCCTACAACTCATAAATCTGTGTGGTGACTCCGCTGGCCTGTAGCTCAGAGGTCTCTGGCCCATGACACTGTCTCCAGAGTCCTTTCCAGACAGCCCTACGTTCTCTCTAAGGCCAGCCTCAGGGAGCTAACCACTAGGGCTTGGCCTGACCCCAGCCAATGCCAGAGGGCCTGAGGGAGGACTCCCAGCTGCAGGAGCAGTGTAGCCCTTACCCAGGGAGTGACCAGAGTCTAACAGCAGATCATGCTGCTTGTCACTGGGCTGGGTGGTTGCTCAGTCCTGAAAGTCCTCCAGGCCCCAGTAAGAAATAGACAGGCCAGAACGGGAGGTCAGTGGGAGGTGACCTCTTAGATGTGAGAACATTAGGAAATAGAGCTTTCAGTTGAAGGCTTGTGGTGTTCCCCAGCCTGGTGACAGTTCTGTGGCCGGAAAGGATGGTGAGAGCTCTGCCCATTCACACAGCTGGATGGAAAGACCGAAGAGAAGCATCTCTAATTGCCAGGTGTCTCCATGGATACCAAATTCACCCACATCCTCAGGACCCCAATGTTCACGTCCTCACCAGTACCTTGTGTTATCTTTTCTAAGTTTGGCCATTCTACAAGACATTCCCCAAAGCTGGGGGCCATCCCAGGCTACTAGCTTTCTACTTCCTTCTTGTCCAATACCTTTTATTTCCCTGTGCTTTTTTTTTCTTTCTGAGTGACAAAGAAGTCTTTTCATCCCAATACAACTTATCCATTTCAACCACAGTAAAACATAAAATAATGAAGTATTATTTGTTAATACAATGTGTGATAAGTGAAGAAAAGAATCATCGATTGACTGGACCTTCACTTAACAGAAAACAAAACAAAATGAAATGAAAGAATGCTTGTCACTATGCTACTAAGTTAAAGCAAGGGATCACCAGGACTTTGTACTGGGACAAGTCCTGGTCTTTTTGTCTGATGACAGTTCTCTGAGATCAGTCCTTGAAGAGTAAGATCGGTGTCCATTACATCAGAAACATGAATGAGAGCTACAGGTTAAATGCCACTACGGGTGCCAGCAACTATGGCAAATGGTTTGCATAAGTTATCATATTTCTTTCTTTCAACTACACTGTGAGTTTGAAATTCTTTCCCTCATTTTACACGGGGGGCTTCAGGAGTTTAAGTGTACTAACTCACTCAAGAACCAGGGAAAAGAGTTGAAATTTGAACCTAGGTTTGACAACGGCAGGCCAAGCAACTTCAACCTTTTTGCAATGTGAATGTGATTATTCCATGGAAAACATACCCATACACACGCACCCAAAAAAGGTAAAAGAAAAAGAACCTTCACTATTATGTTGCTTGTAGAGATGCACTTGTCATGCCTCAAGTGGACATGTGATCAGGCACTTCGATGGCTACATAGTAAATCAACTTCATGAGGCTTTAGATAATTTCAGGGTAGTTGTAGGTATTACCACTAAATTGCTTTGCACTGAAAACAGAGAAGTCATCACTTCAATTCTGTGAAGGAGGCTATCATAACACTATGGATTAATTACATATCATTAAAGTGTACACAGGTATTTCAGTTGTCTATGACTGGGTGAAAAAAATCACCTCAAAATGTAGTGGCTTAACATAACAGCACACAATAAATTGTTTGTGATTCTATAATTTGGGCTGGGCTCAGCTGGGCGTCTTCTCTGCTCCATGCAGCATCACTCATGCGCTTGCAGACAGCTGGAAGCTCTAGAAGACCTGGGTGATCTAAGGTAGTTCATTCATAGGTCTGGCATCTCAGCTGGAATGGCTGCAATGGCTGGGGCCGGGCTGCATTTCCTTCTTTCCTGTTGGTCTTTCATCCTCAGAGCCTCCCAACTCACATGGCCAATCATGCTTAAGGAATCTATCCCAGATTTCCTCACAAGCTGCCTCATGGCATAAAGGATATAAAAGTGGGAACAACTGTAACACTGGTTAAAGCATATACCTGGAACTAGCACCATGTCATCCCATGAAAATGGGTTCATTTAGAGCATAATGATTGCATCTCTACCTGCCCTATAATGGTCCCACATCTATATGCAGCATATGCAAGGGAATGATTGCATCTCTCCTTGCAATGTAATTATAACAGGTTTATCAGCAATGCAATGATACCAATTTCCACCTGAAATGCAATTGATATTATCATTATGGGCAATATAACCAGCGTATCTCTACCATAAATGTAATTAACACATTGTCTTTAGCACAGTAAAGACTGCATCTCTAGAAGAAATGCACTAACAGTTCTATCCGTGGGGCAGTGATCCCATCTATTTGTGCAAGTTAATTATTCCTTTTCCACTTGCCAAGCCATAAGGATAGGTATTCCTGCAGGGCAGTGATTGCATCTCTGCCCTCGGGGTAATGATCACATATGCAGTGAGAGATAACAAAACTGTCTTCAGGGCAATGAGCAGATTCCTTAGCACTGGGTAATGATCACAAATCCACTTTAACCCAAAGATAACGGGCCTCCTGTCAACGCTCTGATGCCAACTTCCCCAGCAGTGGGAACAGGTGACAGGTAGGGACCCAGGAGGGCTTCAGACCTACCTGCTGTGTTATGGTGGACCTTGTGGGAAGCAGAAAGCCTACTGAGAGGCAGTATGATGACGGGGACCATGGTGCTGGAGACAAAGAGATCCAAGTTTTTAAATAGATGCCACCCACCCTGGCTGGTGTGGCTCAGTGGATTGAGTGCTGGCCTGTGAACCAAAGGGTCCCCAGTTCGATTCCCAGTCAGGGCATACATCAGGTTGCGCCCCCAGTAGGGAGTGTGCAAGAAGCAACCACCAACTGATGTTTTCTCCCTCCCTTCCCCTCTGTCTAAAAAATAAATAAATACAATGTTTTAAAAAATAGATGCCACACCACAGGCAGCTGATGTGGCTTCTCTGAACTTAAGTTGCAAAACTGAGGATGACAGCTTTTTTTTTTCTGCAAAAATATTGGCATGAACACAACATTTCTCAACATATTGCCTGCCTCTCAAAAAAAAAAAAGTTTGTTAATTCTCTTCTCCTTCTGGTTGATCTCCAGACAACATCCTTGTTCTGATTCCCACAGGATCTAAGTCTTACTATGACCTGTCCCCACTCAAACCTCGACTAATATTTGCACATTCTTACCCTTAAGCTTTTCCTCTTCTCTTTTGATTTCTTTGTGTTTGTTTCTGCCTGAAAATGTGCCTTTGCTCCCACACCTTAGAAAATTGTTCTGCCTGCTTTCTTTGTTTGCTCAATGGTACCACCGTCTATCTGCTTATTTAAGGTAGAAACCTGATGTCCGTTCCCTTCTCCCCATGACTCAGTCAGTAATTTGAATTGGTCACTATGGGCTTCTCCCCTTAACGACGTTCACGACAGTGCCAGTCTTCGGTCTTCCCCCACTGCTACCTTCTTAGCTCAGGTCTTCCACGTTGTTCCCACGAGTGGCTATTTCACCTGTCCCGAGCCAAGGAAATATGTGCTAAGGGAAAAGAAAGAGCTTCGTGAATTTGGGTATAGGAAGGCACTGAAATGTCGTTAAATTATACATTTTTTAAAGAGCAGTGAAAAAAATTTAAATGGACAAAATATTTACTAGGTAGTCTTTCAGAAAAAGTATTAACATTCTTGGCAAGCAAAGAATTTTAGTGAAGTAACTGTAAAATTAAGAATGTTTCAATAGAAAAACAGGAATATGTACCAACAGGCTATTGGTTGAAGAAGAAATTCTAACAACTAATAAACGTGAAATATTGAATCCTTTATTAACTAAAATAAGTTCATATTTAAATAGTATTATTGGTTCACCAATAATATTTTCAATTAAAAAACACAATTTTTAAAAAAATGATAGGTATCCAATTACTCTTTACAAGCAATTTAAGTTTCCCTCTCTCTAGAAAAATAGATAGATACATATATTTACATTTAGGCATAAAGGCAACTCAATAGGGCTGGCTAGGTCAGTGTTCCAGAAATCTTAAAGAAAAGTAGACTATTAAAAATTATCTACTATAGTATCCAGAAGAAAATTTCAAGAAACTATTATACTTAAATATGTAGAAAATTATGACCTTTAAATTTTGGGAATAGAAGTATTATTAAGGAGATAGAAATCATACAGAAATAGACACCTGAGGACATTTTAAAAGACAAACCAATAAATTTGAGCAAGGATTAGTAGAATTTAAAAAATAGTGAAATTCATACTGGGTACAGACAGGAGTATAATTTATGCTGTATGAAATGAATCAGCAATGTGGTGGATGTTTTGAGAAAACATTTGAAAATAAAAAAAAAGAAATGAACAGTGAGATTAAAATGGCAAAGGAGAAAATTGTAGAACGGACAAAGAATGAAGAACCAAAATAGAAATAAGAGGTCCTCTTTAGATAAGAGTGCAAATGATCAGGAAAATGGGAAAAGAGACAATAATCATATCTGTATTTTAAAAGATTCTGTATTATGAGGGAGAAACTACATTTGAAAATTGAAGAGATTTCCTGAGAACCCGCTAAAAATCTAGAATGAAAGTCCCAGGTACATTCATAGCCCATTTTTAACCACAAGGATTTTTAAATGTTAAAATCATTTGGCTAGAATTCATTAAAACTTACAAGCAAATTTTAAACAATATAAATATTTTAATATGTAGGAAGGAATGAAAGTCAACCAAATGTGAGCCTTTATTTACATCTGAACAGGAAAGCCTAAAAGAAAATGTAGCCATGGCTCCGTGAGTCCGGATGGGGTAGGCTGTGTGAACTCGTGTGTGTGCACAGGGGTGTGTGTTTTGTTTCATTTTGCTGTATACATATGCAGCCAAGTTGTTACATTCAAGGAAAAACATACATTCTTGTGAAGAATAAAATTTTTTAAAATTATGTTACCAGTGGTTGTCTCTTAGGGAGCAGAGGTGTGGGAAGAGGGGACAATAAATAAATCTTGAAAATGTACCTCTGTTGGCTGGCACAGGAGACGAATATCATATGATGCAAAGCAAATTTTAAAAAAACTCCATGAAGCACCAAAAACAGTTAAAAAAAATCCAGACCCACCTGCTTTCTGTCTAGTTCAAATAATAAATGCAAAATTTAGCATTTTGGAAAGAAGATACATAATATAAAATTAGCTTTGTAATATCACAAATCCAGTTCTATAACTTTAATTTTCAAAACCTAGAAGTGTGTGA
>PVKM010002770.1:0-62238 GCA_004027735.1 Carollia perspicillata
TGGCAGCTGCAGGTGGCTGGCACATCTGGCACCCAGGTGGAGATGCCAGCAGAGCCTGGCCCTGGAAGGACCCCCATAAGTTGGCCTGTGAAGACTCCGTCCCACAGGAACCGGGCAGGAAGGAGCCAAACAGGCAGAGCATGAAGTGCTGACCCTAGTCCTCTTCTTCTTGACCAGGTTCCATCACAAAGGTCCACAGGGTCACCCAGCTGGGCCTCACAATTATGAGGAACGTCCATGGTGGACATTCGCTATTGTCCTGAGACCCAGAGCTACCATCATGGGACTAAAGAAGCAGGCATCTGCCCCCAGGGTGAAGCTTGTGTCCCCTGACGGAACCTGTCTGTAGCCTGTTACAAATCCTGCAATTATCATGTGACGAGGGTGGTCACATCCCAGTGTATCAGAAGAATAAAGCCTCACCTTGTTAAACACAGACACAAATGAGTCCCCACTCTCTATGACCTTGTTTTGGCATTTGCTAATTATTTTTTTAACATAACTAGGAACTTTAAAATAGGTAAGTGGCCAGGCCTGACCTTTTGGACTAAGTCTCATCTTTATGTGTTTCTTTCTTTCACTCCATTAGATTCAAACAGTGACGAAGAAAGTCCTGGTGGCACCTCAGTCGGAAGAGGAGGGCAATGTCACCAACTCTGTCGTCTCCCTGTTGACCGAGGCTGCGACAGAGGCACCTGAGGAAACAAAGGTGGTTATCAAGAAGGGCCTGGAGTTCAAGGACGGCATGAATGTCTTAGGTAAGCAACTTGGTATTCAACTTCCTCGGGGAGGATCCTTTGCCTCCACAACAAGGGGCAGCCTCGCCTGCCTCTCAGCACCTGGCATCCCTCACTCCCTCCTCAGGAAACCAATGGCTCTGTCGTCCTCTAGGGGGAGCAGGAGGCTCTCTCTGGGGAGCGGTTTGAGGGTCACTGGGACTGGTAGCTGAGGGACTGAGGGAGAGAGGGAGGTGGGCAGAAGCAATCACCTGAGGGGCATGAAAACAAGAGGTCAGGTGTGGGAAAACAGACAGGATGAACATTCGTGGCACATTCCCTGATATTCTGTGTGGCGTCGGAAAGTCACTCTCTCTGACTCGCCATTTCACAAAGTGGTACATACAGTTCTTTCATTTCCTGAGCACTTTTTTAGCTGCCCTTGTATACCAGTACTGTGCCAGGCGTGGGCGATGCCCCCCACCCCCAGCTCTCACTGTCAACAACGCAGCACTATCAGGAGGACAACGTGTTGGTGTCCAAAGCAGCTTCCCAACAGGAGATGACCTTGTTTCACTTTCTGGACTTCTACTGAGCGCTTTCCCCCGGCCTGGAGCCTTAGCGTGCCATCCCAGGAGTTCTTCAGCTCTGGAGTTGGGCGGACTGGGCTCGGGGCTCTTACGGATCACTCTCTGCTTATCTGGCCTGACCGTGGGCAGTTGCCCCACTTCTTGAGCTTCATTAGTAACGTGGGGATGAATTGGCATTTCCCTTGTAGGTCAGTGTGAAGATGAAATGAGACTGTGCGTGTACAGCACAGCTGTACATGCCACAGGCTTTATTCGTGTGAGCTGCTATCACTATTGAAGGTGAGCTGAGGAACTCAATAAGGAAACACCCTCCACCAAGGACAGAGACCCTCCATAATGTGGGCGACTCCAGCTTGCTCAGCTTACTCCCTACCCATCCCCTGGGTCCACTCCCGGCCCTAACCCCCGTCCACTATTAGAATGGTGTCCCCAAGACAAGAAGGAGGGACAGATGGCCATAAACTGGGAAAATGGGGAATCTGGGTGGAGGAAACATGTTGATCCATGCAAGCAAGGTTTCTCAGGGTTTGAGAGAGCTGTTCAGAAACGCATGAGCTCAGGGGAACGCCCACTTTGCCACCTAGGAGACTGAAAACCCTGATCTCCTTAGCAGGCTTGTCAGATAAAATACAGAATGCTCTGTTAAATATGAATTTCTGACCAGTAACAAATAATTTTCAGTGTATGTCCCAAATATTGCGTGGGCCATACTGATATTAAAAAATTTTACGCGTTGTTTTTCTGAAATTCAAATTTTAACTAGCTATCCTGTTTGTTTATTTGTTTTTTTGTTATCCTGTTTGTTTATGTTTTAAATTTGGTAACCTTACTCCTTTTCATCCAGAATAGTTGAAAGAGGTGGAGGGGTCAGAATTGTCTAGCTACTGAAAAGCAGAAGCTTCAATGAGGCATCTTTTTTTTTTTTTTTTCCGGCCTGGCAGGAAGCAGGTTGGGTAAGCGGGGATTGAGGGTGGTGATAAGCTGACTCGGTTGCCAGGCAATGGAAAAATCAGTAAACACTGTTGCCATCAGTGTGAGATGAAGGAGGAAGGAGAGAAGAGAGAATGGGAGAGTCCTCTGAGAAGGAAGGTTTACAAATATCCTCAGCATTTACCCCTGAGTAGCTTTTGTCTCCCACTGCTCAGATATCTGTGACCCTTTCAGGACCTTCCCAACTACCCTTGCTTTCCCAAACCCTGTGGTCAGAGTGGCTCCCCAGTCTTCCATACACTCTGGGGGAGGTCGAAGCCATGAGTAATGGGGCCAAAGCTTTGGACTGAATCATTCAGAAGACTTGCAAGGTCATTTGCAGAGTCTTGGTGGATTCTGGGAAGACACACGACCTTTGACTGTACTGGGGAGTTTCAACACAGCTCACTACTCTCTCAACCCCAAGGACGAAGTCTTAGAGGGCTTTGTTCGAATCAAACACCACCGTTCCACAGTGAGTTGAATGAGTCAGTGTTTCCAGAGGGAAATAACAAGCTGGACGTGGGTTTCCAAGTGCAGTTTGAGGCTCTGGAAAGCCAAGGGAAGTTAGACTGTTGAGAAACTACCCACTTACAAATCATAGCTGAAATACGGTTCTTTCCATGGTTTTCCAAAGGCAGAGATGGTGTCTTTTTTGTGCTTTGTTTTTGGCTTTGGAAAGTCCCAAGGATCAAGCATTGCAATAAGTAAAGATAAAACCCTGGCTCTGGCCTCTCACTTTTTTGAAGTTCCCTTTCTTTCCCAGAAAACCTCCAGAGCACTTCTGGGCTCTACTCTAATCCCAGCTGCTTAAATCAGCAGTGCAAGATCACCCCTTGACCAGCTCTGCCTGGTACCTATCCATATGGCCAGTTTCTGCTGACCCTCCAAGGGGAAATTTTTTTATGCCAGTTCTTTGGGACCTTGAGACCCTGCTCATTTTCTATTAAAATTTACAAATGCAATTAACCAAGTAATACTAGCTATTTTAGGCCAGAATGTTCAGATTATTTCTCATCGTGCACCTCACAAACTCCTCTCTATAGGCTCAAGAGAAGGGCTTGACAATAGCCTGGACATGATTTCATACATTGCTACAGAACAAGGCCACTCTTTCCTGGATCTAATTCTTATAGAGCCTTTGTCCTCATGGCCAGTAACTCCCTTGTAAGTTACTTGCCGATCTTTCTGGCCAAGAATGGAAAAGGGAAAATATTAAATATTGAGGATTAACAATCCTGAATGCAAGTACTGGGTTCTTCTTGCTGAAGATGGAGAGGTCCGTTGAAGGGCAGCTGAATAATCTGGGTTGGTATGTGCGTGGTACGGGGTGGTAAGTGCTTTTGGTAACTATGGAAAAGGTAAAATCAGAGTTCAGAGGGAAAAATATTCCCCTCTAAGAGAATCAAATTGTAGTGCTATCATTTCCCGGATCTAGCCCAAGACTTCAGGCACAACTGGACACAATGGGAAACTGGATATCAGAGCGAGGAGTAGAAATTAGGCCTACCAAACTGGGTCAGGGTAGGGTGGGAAAGAAGAGGAAGAGAGAGGGGAGAGAGGCTGGCCTGTGCTGCAGATCAGAGAGGAGTCAGAGGGGCAGCAAGGTCCTGTGGCCAAGGGGACATTGACTGATAGCCCATGCAAGTCATCGGCATTGGGCCCCCAAGAGTGGCGATACTGGGCCAGGAGTCGGGGGCGGGGCACATAGTGATTGGCAATCAGAAATCCAGACATTCCCAGGCAGGTATGGGGACACCTGTAGCCATGTAGTGTGCCCAGTCCCAGGGTGATCTGAGTGAGACTCCAGACCAGGCACGGGGTTGGTGAGGAGAGAAAAGCCAAGTCTTGGAGGAGCTAAAGTATAGGGTAAGTTCCCACAACTAAAAATTGAGGCACAAGGAGTGAGGAAAAAGCGGATACAGAAATGAGACCCAGGCTGAGTGTTGGGTTTGGTCCAGGCCCTCATGCAATTCGATGCTGACAACGAAGGAGCTGTGACGGAGCTCCTCAAATCCTTCTGGCCTCGATTAGGGCTGACCCTGGAGGCTGAGCTGTGGCTGGGCTGGTATGTAGGTCAAATGCTGCCAAGTGAATGGAGAAGGGTTGAGGGGCTCGGAAGTAACAAAGTCTACATTTTGCCTTTAAGATCTTGAAAAAAAATACAATTTAAAAACAGCATCCTAACATTTTGACCATGAAAAGAATTACGATAAATTCATAAATAACAGTTTAACAGTTAAACCCAAACAAACTGTGTTGTTTGGGGTTTCCCAACTGTTTTGGATATCTTTTTGTTTTCCGTTTAATTTCTCGACATTCCTTCTCCTTCTCACATTAGGAATGTGGCCATAGAAAAAAATAATTTTTCACTTTGACTTTCCTAGAGCAAAATATACCAGCCATGTATTAATTTGGGATAACACCACAGCAGTATAGACATAACCCTGGCAGAGACTTTCTTGGTTACTTAGTCTCTGCTAATTTCATACTGGCTCCAAGTCCCAACAAGCCTTCCTTCATTAATTTAAACACTAATAAATCTGCTTATACGTGATTTCATGAGTGAGAAGAGAGTGGAGAAGTACGTTTTAGTTTGGAATGAAGACAAATTTGTTTTCGTCAAGGAGCCAACACTGCTGGTAGTTGCACTTGCTCAGGGAAAGTGTCAAGGAAAGCCATTACCCTTAGGGGGACAGTCTTTTCAGTGTGACATCTAGTGCCCTTGTCTTTTCATGCCTCATCCATAGGGTGGGTAGCAGACGTGAGCGTGCGTCTCCGTACATCAGCAATGGTGAAGGACAAGGGGGAAGAAACACACGCTTTACAATGTGTTCTTCTGTACAATGTGATTCACCCAACAGGTCTGATCGGGTTTTTCATTGCTTTTGGCATCGCCATGGGGAAGATGGGTGAGCAGGCCAAGCTGATGGTGGACTTCTTCAACATTCTGAATGAGATTGTAATGAAGTTAGTGATCATGATCATGTGGTAAGTGGGCTTGTGTTTACTTCATCATGGTGGAGGTGTCAGAAGATCATGGGGTCCCCAGAAAATCTCTCTCTCTCTCTCTCTCTCTCTCTCTCTTTCTGGGGCTTTTGCTAGAGAATGGGGCAAAAAAAAACTAGCCCACACGGCAAATTTTATCTGCTACGTGTTTTGTATGGCCTACAAGTTAAGAATGGGTTTTGTGTATTTATTTTGGAGGGGAAAATACTTTAAAAGCAATAATATTCTACAACAGATGGAAATTATATGAAATTCACATTCAGCACCATAAATAAAACTTTATTGGAACACAGCCATATATCTGTTTGTTCTCATATTGTCTAGGTTGCTATTGCGCTAAATAGCAGAGTTGAGTAGTTCTGATCAAGACTGTGCAGCTTGAGAAGCCTGAAATATTTACCCTTTTGCCCTTCCCATTAAGAGTTTGCCGATCCCTGCCCTAGAAGGGAAAACAAAAACAAAACAACCAGAAATACTGAGAGAGAGAGACAGACAGACAAACAAGCTGGAAAAACCAGTCAGGAATACTGAAACTGAGCAGCACCAGGAAACGAGGGTAAGCCCAAGACACAAGGTATATGGCAGGACCCACTGCTCCACTTCTCCGCGGTCCACAGCAGTGTGTCTTTGACCCAGTTAGTCACAACTCAGAGGAAAAAAGAGGCAGTTCTCAGATCATGCAAGCAATAGTGAAATCACAGAGATAAATTAGAACTGTACGTAAGTGCTCTTAGGAATCTGGCCCCACCCTCTAGTTCTGCAGAAGAGAAAACGGGTCCAAACACATTAAATCTTGATTCTTTAACATCAGGATGATGATAATAAAAGCTATCATTTATTGACTTTCTTTTACCTGCCAAGAGCTATGATAGTTGCTTAGTGTCAATCAAATGTAATCCCAACAACCCTGCAAGGATGAATCATTATTCCCATTTTATAGAATAAGCAACTGAGGCTCACTGGGGTGTATTAACTTGCCTAAGATTATATAGCTAGGGAGAGCTAGAGTTCGTATTGATATTAAAGTCCTTAATGGGTAAGTGGGTAGGGGGTGTGTTTGTTTGTTTTTTGTCTTCACCTGAGGACATGCTTAGAGGGGAAGGGAGGTAGAGAGAGGGAAAGAAACGTCGGTTGGTTGCCTCTTGCATGCACCCCAACTGGGGACCAAACCTGCAACCCAGGCATGTGCTCTGAGTGGAAATCAAATCTGAGACCCTTCTGTTTATGGGACAACACGCCAACCAACTGACCACACCAGCCAGGGCCAGGTAGGGGTATTTTTGTCTGAATCATCCAAGCAATATTGTCTCCACCTCACAACATGTGTGTTTATGGTCTGTGGTTCTGAAATCTTGGGTAGCCCGTGAGATCATGAGTGCCCACTCCTTTACTAAGGAAGCTGTGCCACCTTCTGCCACTGGAAGCTTCTAGTGGTCACGTATGTGAGACTCATACATGCACTCATATGAGATCCTTATGATGGTCCTGTATGCCTGACTAGAAAAAAAAAGCATAATTAGACTAAACCACATCTATATTCTGTTTACCACAGGAATTCCGGGTGATGAATTCCCCATCTCTTCGCGTCCTAGTCCTGCCCACCTTTGTCACCAACCTCCTCTTGTCTTTTCCCCCTTCTATGCTGTGCCTTCCACTGAAATTCTACCTTCTTTCTCTCTTCTTCTTTTTCTTGGCCCCTATTTCCACCTTACAAGTGAAAACGTCTGTTCTCCACTTTTTTTTATCTCTGCCAACCCAAACACACTGACAGGCATGCAGTAAATTCTTACTAAAACTTCAGGACTGAGTGGGCTAGCCGAAGACCCCGGGTCTCAGATTATGAAGATGTTCTTTGTGATTTCATGAACCATATTTAATAGACCTGGCTTGTTCAGATCATTGCTTTATTGTACTTTTAAAACATGGAAAGGATGCTAGTAAAATAATGTGTTGTTTTCTATCATTATACTGATTATTCAACTCCCCAGGCAACATTAGATTTCTGAATATTTCTTTTGTGTAAAAATTAAAAGTCACACAAAATTCGAAGCTGTCAAATATTTCAGAAGTCTTTTCAATCCGTTGTGAGCTTGCCAAGTTTAATAAATGGTAATACGTAAAACAGAATAGGCCTCTTGTCTCCTAGAATTTCTAGCAGAGTGAGCATCCTTGCTTTACAAGTGCAGTCCATGTCCCTGTGTTATGATGCCAGTGATGTGGGCAGAGTACGAAAGCCCCCGCCTTCATCTGTACCAATGTCATTGCCACTGAGCCCTTGAGAGAAAGGGAATCATCTAGGAAATTGGATGAGTCACGGGATAAAATGCAGCCTTTCTTCCCCCCAGGGACAGAGGGTGGTGTGGGTCAAGAAGTTTCCCATTCACTGAACACAGAACTCCTGAAGACACAGCATCATATCCCGGGAGACGAAGAGCTGTGTGAGTCAGGAACAAGCCCTGTGGAACGATTTCTGACAGCGGTTCAGTTACCTCATCTAGGAGGGTGCTACATGACAATTGTACACATTTCTTTCATTCTTCAGCTGCCGTGTCAGCATTTGGTAATGAAGAGTGTGAGAAGGTTCTGGATAAAACAGGCAACCACTCTTCAGCTGAGCCCTCAAAGCTTAAAGAATCAGAGTTCTTGTGTATTCTTCTCTATGCGGTAGTAAGAATATTAGTAATAGCAGACATAACATTGAGGAGGTTATTATTATTCTAATAATTATTAAATTATAGCTTAGAGTTATTAAATTCTTGCTCTATGCTCAGTGCTATTTTGATTACTGGACTCTACCTATTTATTACTGAGAAGATAATGACTATTATTACAGTCATTATTAAATCATAACTAAGACTCACCAAGTGCCTGAATTAGGCTTAGTACTATTCCAACCACTTTACATGCATTAACTTATTTGTTTTTTGTAATAATACCCAGCAAACATAGGTACTGTTGTTAGCCCCATTTTCCAGATGAGAAAACTAAGCACAGAGGTTGACTTGCCTGGTGTCGCACGGCCTAAGTGATGGGAGCTGGCTGAGAGTGGTACCTGACTCCACTTCTGCCTGACTCCGAATGGACTGAACCCAGAACCCTCCTGTTGCTAGCTGTGTGCCTTTAGGCAAGTTAGACACACTCTACACCCCACATCCTGATCTGTAAAATGATTGACTCTAACATCCTCACCATAAAATCGCTGTGAGAAGCAAGTGATACTGCAACCAACAGAGGCGGAGCATTTCCTATGTGCTGGGACCTGCCCAAGCACTTTGTGTGAACTAGAATTATTATTGCTATATTGTGATTATCATGGCCATCGCTGATGCAATCCAGAATCTGTTTCTCTTTGTTCTCTGTTCTGTAATGCTTCGAGAAGCCTGCAGGGCTTTCTGATTCTAAATAGAGACAGAGAGAGAGAGAGATTGAGAGAGAAAGAGAGAAACGCTTAATTTTGGTGTGATTTTCGTGTTCTCATTTTTTGCAAAGTTCTTTAAAATATTTTTTAATCTTTGAAGCCTATACAGAAAGTAAAACTTTTAATAATCTCACTGTGATAGAAACATAAAGTGAGAAGTGAAATCTCTGCTCACTCTTTCAATTCTCCCTCACAGTTAAACCACCTCCATGCATGCACGCATCCATCCATCCTTTCACGCCATAAATATTTCTTGAGCACCTACCTCTTCAGGGCCCACAACAGTATTAGGCACTGGTAACATAACGGTGAATGAGACAGAGAGAGATTCCTGCCCTCACGGAGCTCACGTTCTATTGAAAGGAGAGAGGGAGAAAGTAAAAGGAAGCAAGTAAGAATTCAGAGAGTGGTCAGTGCTACAAAGGCACTAGACAGGCAAATGGGATAGAGAGTGATGGGGGATGGAGGTAAGGAGTGAACTCTCACAGGTGGGGCCAGGGAGGGCTATCTGGGAAAGTGACTTGTGGTGAGGACCTGAAGAATGAAAGGGGGGCAGGTATATGCAGAACCAAGAGGAGATTTTTCCAGGGGGAACAAACAGCAAGTGAAATATTTTTTGAGGGTCAAAAGGAAGGTCCAGAGTGGTTGGAATCTGGTTGTTTGGTAAGAGAGGTGGATTGCTGGAAGGGAGAGAAGTGGGAGAGATGAACCGCCCGCAGGGCCCTGGAGGCCACTGTGAGATTTGAGCTTTTATGTATTTGCAAAAGGAAGTCAGTGGGTGGGGTGGGTGGGTAGCAGCCTGGAGGCGCAGTGAGCTAATTTTTACTCAATCTGATGAAAAGTTTCAATCCACAGATGCTATCTGTCAGCAAAATTCACTCGTTGGATGGCCAGAACACCTCTCTCTAAGCGGATTGGGCAAAATGGAGATTTGTGCTACTTCCTGAGCCTTCGTACAGACACTGCCTTTAAGTAATTGGAGCATATCTTTAACTCTTTATGGACATGCTCTTCCAATTCTGAGTTCTTCTGGCATCTGCATCCCAAACTGGCAGACTGGCGTCGCTTTGGGAGATGCGTGGGAGAGAACCAGAGTGGTTTCACGGCAGGACCGACTAAGCTTTTTATTCACTGAAACCCAAACTCCTAAAGATTTAACTCCACTTACCTCCGCTTCAAGTGTCTGGCCCGCCCTCTGTCCTGTGCCTGCAAGTCCTGACTGACTTTCGTGGGTTAAGACCAAAGAGGCCTTGAATAAAACTGAAGCTAAAATAAACGGCTCCCAACAGCTGGCCAAGTAATATCTGCATTACCTTGGCTGCAGATCAGATTTTATTCCTTGAAACAGTGGTTTCCCAACACATCAGAATTACCTTGGGAACTTGTTTAAAATGTAACTGTCCCCAGGTCAGCCCCAGGAAATTCTAACTCAGTAGCTATGCGGTGGGCTCACAGGATCCATACTGTTCCCAGACAGAGCCGGTGATTCTGAAGCAGGCAGGCGTCTACACAGGCACGGAGACACTGACTGCGTTCTGGGTTTGTTAAGTGCTGTGGATGAATTTGTATCTGTGGAGTAGAGAGCAGAACCGAAGAGGGGCCTCTTGGTGGGAAGCTTAGTGTGACAAAGGCCTGAGGCACAACGTGGGCAGAGGAAAGAGTGAATGATACGACAGTAAGAAAAAGACTCTACAGGCCAGTCCCGGATGAATCACTGGCTCTAAAAACAGTGCCCAGAGCTGAGGGTACAACCAGTCTGAGGCCTACGTGGAAGCCATTCCCTCCTCCTAGCTCAATAGTCATTTTCTTCTCATTCGAAAACTGGTCCAACAATTCCTGGGCATCATTTGGCTTCAGAATACTCTCTGGAGCCCTCAGCCTGTCCATGCACTTTGTTTTGTGGCTTTGATTGTTGGCTTCAGCTCAGAAGCTTCGAGTGGTAACTTGGGACCCTGGGCATTGGCCCTTTCTTTTCCACAGAGTGTCATTTTCAATGAAATAATTCATTAGTACAGAAACCCAGCAACTGAAAGCTTCGGCTTCTGAGTGGAAGCTTAAGCTGCTTGTTTTGAAGACAGGTGCAGAAAAGTAATGGCCTTAAAAAATATCATAGAACATAGACTCTTTCCTTGTCCTACTTAATGCTCATTCTAGTTCTGGAGACCAAGAGCCCTGCCTGCCATATTTATTTCCCCTAACGCTCTACCTTCTGCCCTTTGAATAACACTCTGCATTTACAGTGGGAACTCCTGTTTCTCCCAGAGAGCTGAGTGCTCTGAGGTAACCTGTCACCCTTCTCTAATTCTGGCCCAGATGTGTTCTCCAGGGGACTCTATAGCTGGTCTTGCTTGGCCAAGAGCCTCGAAAACATTTTCTCTTCATTCCACAAATTGCTCGTCCCAAAAGAGCAGAAACATTGGATGGCACCCCAAACAGCTCGTTCTTGTGTTTTTTCTGGACATCTTTCAAGGGTGATGGGTGCTTTGGAAAGAATTGATCTCTTGGTTTATGAAGATAAATGCTTGTCGGTTTTATCGGAAGGTACAGTTTTTTCCATTATTTCCAATCCCAGGAAACAAAGAGCTGGCCCCTGAGACTGCCCCGCTGATCTGTGAGCTGTTGTGACTGTGGCGCCCCAGGAGAATGTGAACGGGCGGGAAAGCCAGGGTTTAAGGACGTGACTCCCTGAGGCCTGCGGAAGCAGCGCCCACACACGGCCAGCCTCCACCCCCAGGAAAGCAGAAGTGACGTTACAGGCAGAAGGTTATCAGGGGGGAGGACAGCAGCTATGCTAATGTGTTTTCTTTTTAGATTTTATTTATTTACCTTTAGAGAGAGGGGAAAGGAGGGAGAAAGAGAGAAACATCCATGTGAAAGAGAAATATCGATCGCCTGCCTCTTGCACAGACCCCAGCTGGGCACTGAAGCCACAACCCAGGCATGTGCCAAGACTGGAAATCCAACTGGGGACCCTTCACTTCGTGGGAGGACACCCAATCCACTGAGCCACACCAGTCAGGGCTATGCTGAGGTTTCCACAAATTCGTGTCACTTACAAATCACCTCTTTCAGGAGAAGGTTCCTCTGGAGAAAATATTTTGCTTGTCAGAACATCCCCAATTGGGTGGCAGGAGCCTGTGAAATGTTTTTGAATGCCCCGTTAACTCAACAGGATTCGTTAAGCACGGGTGATGAGAGGGCGTAGGCATAGGTATGAGAACAGAGCATGCAAGGATGCCTTTGTGAGGAGTCAGAGAAGTAATGGTGCCGGCAGGGGCAGGGGGGGTTGTTGACAGCACATACGTACGAGTGCTTACAGTGTCATCCTCACAGCAGCCCTCAGAGGTTAGAGGAGGCCTCAACCCGAACATCTGTAAAATGGGAATGAGTCACTAACCAAGGTCATGCAGCTGGTAAGTGGCAGGACAGCTCCAGGTTTTGTGTGATTGTGTATGTGACTCTCGTCTATTCCTAACAGCCTTCCTTTAGCCTTGGAAGGGCTTTCTCTGGGCACAATTACAAAAACAAACAAAAAAACCCTCTACGAAATCTGGCGTAAGTGCCCTCTTCCTTTCGTGACTCCCTTACTCTGGTTGGGAGCCTTTTCCCGGGATTTCATTTTCCTCACGTCCTTCTCTCGTAATCCTTAATAAGGTGTCAAGTTTCCTGCTAACGTATTCATTTCAATCAGAGATTGTTCCAGGCGGAGCACGTTCAAGCTCCCACGGCACCAGATTGGGCAACGAAAAAGGGATGTTGCCAATAATGTGAAAAATACAGTCAAGAAGGGAGAGAACATGGTTACCTCACTCAGGAGGGAGCGCACCAGTACATTGTTTCCAAGTGCTCTGTAACATAATAATAATACAGAAGTTAAAATAAGTTTACGTGGCATGAATTGCTGTAAGGCAAATTGTCTGCTTGTCTCCAGACAGCCATGGTCGCTCATTAAAGGGAAGTGGTTGGCGTGGTGGGGGGAAAATCCGAGTCCTGGAGTTTTTCAGATCTGAGATGGTTCTCTTCTTCACTTTCTGCTTTTGTGGTCTGGAGCTGGTGTTTTGACTTTGTCCATCCTCAATGTCCTCATGTGCCAAATAGGAATAATGATGCCTAGATTTTAGGATTGTGATAAGAATTAAATGAGGAGCGCTCCAGTGGAGAGCCAATGTTATCGTTAGAGGAAGTATGGAAAGAAATACTTTCAGACTTAGAAGGGATAAAACCACATTTCTCTAAAGTACTGTTTGGCTCAGATGTTTTTTTTGTTTGTTTGTTTGTTTTGTTTTGTGTTCTCTTTCTCTCTTGGAAGATGTATTTCCTATCTTCCAAGGCAAAAGCAAAGCAAATTTACAAACACTAGTTTATAGCTTCTTGACACTCTATGCTTTCTAAGAAACTCAAGATTTGTTCCCAATTTTCTTGTTTTTAAATTTTATTTATTTATTTTAGAGAGAGGGGAGGGGAGGCAGAAAGAGAGAGGGGAATATTGGTGTGAGAGAGAAACATCAATCAGTTGACTCTTGCACATGTCCCAGCTGGAGACCCAACCCGCAACCCTGGCATGTGACCTGACCAGGTATTGAACTGGTAACCTTTCACTTTGTGGGATGACATCCAACTGACTGAGCTACACTGGTCAGGGCTTTTCCCGGTTTTCAAGGAAGGAGCTGTGGAAAGACAAATCAAACAAGATTCTCAAAGACATAACCTGTGGGTCTCTCAACTTTAAGTTTGGTGCTCACCTAAGAGGTGGTAAAGCTTGTCTCCTCTATTCCTAAATATGACCCAAGGAACAAAGTTTGCCTTTGGATTTTTCTTTTTTTAATCAGAGCAGAAGCCACCAAATCCATGGACCAGATTTCATATGATGCTGTTAATCTGAAGTCAAAAGTATCATCCACTGAATCTCGTGGCCCCCTTCCAGCAAAACTCTGAACAGATGTCTTCAGTGTGTTTTTGTCCCTTTGTGTTTTTCAGGTACTCTCCCCTGGGTATCGCCTGCCTGATCTGCGGGAAGATCATTGCCATCAAGGACTTAGAAGTTGTTGCTCAGCAACTGGGGATGTACATGGTCACGGTGATTGTGGGCCTCATCATCCATGGGGGTATATTTCTCCCCTTGATTTACTTCCTAGTGACCAGGAAAAACCCTTTCTCCTTTTTTGCTGGCATATTCCAAGCTTGGATCACTGCCCTGGGCACCGCTTCCAGGTAAAGGATGCAGAAATCACCTTTCTTTCTCTCTGCTCCCTGGTTGACCCTCTTTGCCACTTCTTCATTTTCAAAAACCTTCCCCTGTCAAAGTTCAGTGAGAACACTTTTCACATCTTCTTGACCTATTTTTGAAAAAGGCAAACACTTTGTATTTTTGGTTCCTTCTAGGAACATCTGAGCTTTCTGATGAATGTTTTTGCTGGTAGGTAACTGTGTTGAAAATATGACCTCACATTAAATTTCTCAGACGAATGCATGCTGTTAATTGGCTTGCCTGCCTTGTCACGTGTAGCATTGAGTTATTTGTTTTAAATGTTTTCCAGAAGGGTATGACAGGATGTTATTCTATTTAAGAAGGTCTCCCACCTGTGATTTAAAAAATGCTATCCCAAAATATCAGTCTATTGGAGTAATTTTTCAAAGCTAGGAGAACGAGCTTTTACTGGGTAAATGGTGTATTAGGTGAGATTTTTCTAATGAAGCAGAAATCAGTTAGTTAACTGTTTGGGTTCTACATGAACCTGTAATGGGCCATTGTGCCCCACTGCTTCTAAGAAAATTAGGCTGGCATTGTTTTTGACTTGACCTTAACTGAGAGTCACTTCCTTTTTCCTTACCTAGCTCAAGCAACTCAGAAACCAATGAGGACTCAAGAGAGAAAACACATTTTTTTATGTCATCCTGGACTGAATGTAGCAAAACCAAACAAACAAGCACATAAGAAATGCCTGGCAGTTCATCCTTTCGGTCTGCAATCATTGTGTTTCCTTGGGCCAGCGGCTAAGACTGAGGTCATACAGCAGGTGGCAGGGAGGCAAGCAGACCCACGGCTTGGCGTACCCTCTGGCGTCACAGGCCGGCAGGTCTTTGTTGCAGAGCCCAGGACTGTGCACCGCCAATGAGGTGGCTGCTCCGTGACACAGGTGACCTCTGTCCCAAGGCTATTGAACAGGCAGCCAGGTTTTCCTTAAGTGACCTAACAGGCAAATGGCGGTGACTATCTGGGAAGCCACATTATATTTCCATCTTGCCGATCAATGTGAATTCAGGACTACTAGAAAGTGGGGTTTCAGAGACGATCTGGAGTGTATATAATCCTGGGAATCTAGAGTCTGCATTCAGTTTCCGAAGGTGAAGGGAAACGCTCCAGAATTTGGGTTTCCTTTTTCAGGCCTGTAAATTTCTTATGGCTAAGTATCTCTAGCCATAAAGATCCTTCTCTCTTTGGAGAAAAAGTAAATCTTTTTTATTCTCCAAACATAAAAACAATGATGTTTAGGTTTATTTTTGTTTTCTGGTTATGAGTGTGGTATTACTCATGAAAAAGTTCAGGCACTGAGTAAAATTTTGAAGAAGACAGTGAACATCAACAGTGATGCCACCTCCCAGGGATAATTGGTAGTAAGCA
Source organism: Carollia perspicillata (assembly GCA_004027735.1). Taxonomy (NCBI): domain Eukaryota; kingdom Metazoa; phylum Chordata; class Mammalia; order Chiroptera; family Phyllostomidae; genus Carollia; species Carollia perspicillata. The sequence goes on from PVKM010002770.1 coordinate 15,325, forward strand.
ACCTTCCCGTTAATCTGTACAGTTACATACCTTTCCAGTTCTTCCTACATGTAGATACAGGAAGCTGCTCTTTTCACTGGTCAACATACCATATAAGTTATATCTATCAATACAGGGCTTTCCACTGTTTTGAAAACTGCATAACAGTACTCCGTAGGTACCACTGTACAACCCCCCAGCCCCAGCCCGGTCTATTAAATGAGACTGTGACAGACAGCCTTGTAAATACATCTCGGCAAGGCTGTCTGATGATCCCCTCAGGATAACTTTCTCCACTGTGGAGAAGTGGAGTTTCTGAGTCTAATGGTAAGCACATTAATGGTTTTAAAACGTATCACCAGATTGCTATTTGGGCAAGTGCATTAGTTTAAGTCCCTCTACATGGGTGTGAGAGAAGGCTCTTCACCACCTCCTCCCCAGCACTGACTGTTATCAGTTACTTTAATACTTTCCAGTCTTATTATGAAAAATGATCTCACCGAACTTGCATTTTGTTGATCACGAGGGAGCGGAAGCATCTTTTCATGTTCCTGTTGACCATCCTGCCCTCCCCTCCCCAACTCTGCGGACCACTGGTGACTGTAATTTCCTGTGGCGGCATCCATCCTTTCCCGGTTGGTTTTCACCTCTCTTCATGTACCAGAATATTAACTCATGTGTCAAATGTCACCAGTAATGGCCCCCTTTACTCTGCATTTGCCTTAAAAATTTACAATATTTTTTGCCATTAGAAGTTGTTACTTCGTGTATTGTTGGAGCTATCAATATTTTCCTTTAGAATTTAGTATTTGCTCAGGAACGTCTCTGCAAAAGATTATAAAATATTGCTTTATATTTTGTTCCAAAATATTTATGATTTTGATCTTTAAACTATTTCAAAAATATTACTATTACCCTTTTTTTAAATAACTAGACAATTACCCCAGTACCTTTATAAGACAAGGTAAATCTTAAAGGCACATTTATACATAAATGTGACAAATGATTAGTTTATTTGGCCCAAACCACACAAATGTCAGTCCCTTTTCTCTTCCTTACCCTGTATTTCATTTGGAAAGAAAGAAACCAATGTGGTTTTAATCTTCAGTTAAAATGTGGATGTGGAATTTCTTAGAAAAAAAAAACTTCTAGAAAAGTCAATGTGACAGGAATCAAGTACTAAAAATGATCTTTGCCACCAAGGCCAGAGAGGGGAACGCAAGGCCCCAGGACTGCCAGCTCAACGTCCTCTTCCCCTCCTTGGGCCGCAGACTGACTTGGGCTGTGGAGGGGTCGGCCTCGTTTTCTCAGTGGGCATGGAGGCCGGTGTCAGGAGGGCTGGTGCGGCAGGGGTGGGGACTGGCCTGGGACACACCTCTCTGCCTCCCTCCGACTTCAGTGCATGCTGTTAAAACTAATCTGGAAAAAAAAATAATCTCAAGTATCTGATCGTTATTATTAGCAACATTTGAAGGCTGTCACACGGTCATTGAGGCAGGAGCCGAAAAACCAACGTCAGAGTGCAGGACGGACAGGAAAGAGTCAAAATGCTCATGTCTCCATTTATATTGGTTAGGGTTACACGGATTTTTAAGACACAAGCCTGTCCAGTACAGAAATTGAGAATATTTTCATTCTTTATCAATTATTTTTCCTAATCTGTTTAATCATCGAAGGATTCCTTTTGGGATAATGGATGCAATAATACGAGTTAACGTATTTCAGTCTTCCCAGAAGTGTCCGTAGAGTCACACCATTGAAAACCCTCCTGCCAACCATGGCTGAGCTGCCATTTCAGATCAGTCACGGTGTCCTGGCAATCCTTCAGTGGGGTCCTGGGAAAGGGCGGGATGGGGATCCCAGGTGCAGGGATAAGAGGAATCAAGGGACCCTAACTTCTCATTACAGCAGTGAGGACAGCAAGCCAGGTATGCTGGCATCCCCACGTGAATGAAGTCAGACCCCTGCGTCTCTCCCTGGGTTAAGATTTCAGTAATGGGAGCTCTCCAAAAATTCAGTTCTTCTTCCTACCTGAGGCCACGCAGGGGGCCTGAGACAGATGCCTGAGCTGAAATCACTAAGAATGTCCCAGTCGGATGACTCTGACTTGCCTAGATTGTTATCAGTAGCTTGTGGGTCCGTGGTTTGATCAGAAGCAGACTTAGGTGACCCTAGTTTTAGAGCTTCCAATTCCTTGGCTAAGAAATGGTTCTACGTAGGCCCTGGAATCTGCATTTCATGTAGCTTCTCAGAAGGTGATGGTCCTTTCCCATTCTCTGAAAAGCGGAGACCTTGGCAGGTGTCTGTCCAGCTTGGCTAGAGCCCTAATTCTGACTAGTAGAAGGAAGAACTATGGCTGAGGATGTAAATGCAACACAGAAAAGTGCTATCTGCTTTGGGGGTTTGCATAGAAAAATAAATAAATAAATAAATAAGAGAATAGACCACAAAGCACTCCCACGACAGTGTGCGTGTTTGGCATTGCTTTCCAAGATGCTTAAACTTTGAAACCTACCCTCCCGTGCATTTCTACCCACGTGGAAATAATATTCTGGCTACCAGTAAACCTTATTCCTGCAGGTCTCCTATTTTAGAGGACACATGAACATGCCAGGCGTTCTGACCTTAGAGGCTGGATCATGTGGTCATTGAATCCCGGTCCCACGCCTGGGAGGAGTGGGGCTGAAGTCACTCCATACTGGGTCTTTGATCAGCTACAAAGCACATGCTTTTCTGCCCTGTGTCGTTGGACAGACTGTAGAGTTGGCTGTTTTTCAGGGAGTTGGACTGCCTGTGAGGGTCCCCAGTGGATTGTTAGAAGTGTGGGTTTAGGCTGAATGGTGCTGAATGTGTTGGTCCAGCATTTGCAAAATTAACAGGCCCATCTCGGGTCAATTCCCAGGGGTTGATGCAATCCACATAGTCATCTTCTTGGAATCAGTGACTCTAACATCAAATTATGGGTCATTCAAAAATTCCTCATTCCATTTCACTGTTGACAGCTGATTCTTTTCTGACCTATTTTTTTTCCTTGCATCCCAATTAATGTAGGCAATTAGATGGGCTTCAGTATGAATCCAAGATGGAAACAGTGACCAAAGGGAAAAGAGAACTTGAAGCTCTGAGGAGGTGTTAAAAACCAGAACCAACAAAAATATTTTTCAGCTTATTAACATCTTAATAAGTTGAATTTGAGCTTCCAAATGACTATTTTTAATTTGGCTCTGGACACTCCTTATTTTTCTTTGGTATGTCACACTGCTCAATTGAAACAGAAGGACAAAAACTTTGTGGTGGCATTCCAGTTTCTTTGTTCTGCTTCTCTGCAGTAGACCTAATCCTCTCCTCTCCTCCCTTTCTCTCCTCTCTCTCTCTTCTTCTCTCTCTCTCTCTCTCCCATCCTTCCTTCAATCTCTTCCCTCTCTCCTTCTCTCTGGTCCTTAGTGCTGGAACTTTGCCTGTCACCTTCCGTTGCCTGGAAGAAAATCTAGGGATTGACAAACGCGTGACCAGATTTGTCCTCCCAGTCGGAGCGACCATCAACATGGACGGTACAGCCCTTTATGAAGCGGTGGCTGCCATCTTCATTGCCCAGATGAACGGCGTGGTCCTGGATGGAGGGCAGATTGTGACTGTGAGGTGAGTGAGGTGCTGGGGGAGGCCCTGAAACGACCTTTCACCTTATCCCCTTCCACACTAACTGCCTTTGACAGGGGCTGCTTGAATTTCAGTTCTCCTGGCAGAAGAATGGTGAAGGAAATAACAGGGAAGAGGAATTATTGGCAGTCTCAAAGGGAAAAGATGTGACGGGAGGGAAACCGGATCATACCAATGCCTTCTGTTGGTATGGCGTGTATGAAATTGCTTTGGGAACTTGATATTATTTGAATTTTAATAACCCTGTGATGTTGCAAGGCAGTTATTTCTATGCTCATTTAATAGGTGAGGAAGTGCAGGCTTGGGGGTTGTCAAAGGCTACGTCATTAGTAATGAGCCCTCAGGGCTGTATCTGAGGCCAATGTTATCGGACTCTGGATCCAGTTTTTCTTTTATTGAAATATGCTCCCTTCAGCATTCCAGGGGGTGATGGATGAAATGATGACATACTGGAAGGAAAAGATTCTGCAACACAACAGAAAGCATTTTATTACAAATAAATAGCAAATATTTCTGTTTTTACAAAAGCTATTTTTTTACCATATATATTCATCATTTAAAACATTTAGAAAGAATTCTTTCCCAAGAGCTCATTAAAAACACATGGCTTCTCCATGAATTTAAAGATCACCCTTCCTTGCCTATATTAAGTTATCTAATTCTCACAACCACCCTGTGGGGTATGTACTTGTCTTTGTCAGCTCAGGCTGCTATAATAAAACACCATAGACCAGATAGCTAAGCAATAGACATTGATTTCTCATTGATCTGGAGGCTGGGAATTCCAAGATCAAGGTGCTAGCAGATTCAGCTCCTGCTGAATGTTCTCTTCTTGATTTGTATGTATCTAGCCTGCTCCACACTGTTTGCTTACATGACCTGTCCTTGATCTGTGAATAGAGATAGCTGGCTCTCTTACATTTCCTTTTATAAGGGCACTAATTCCTCATGAGGCCTCTGCCCTCATGACCTAATTACCTCCCCAAAGCCCATCACATTGGAGAGTGAAGCTTAAACAAATGAATTTTGTGGGGGGATATAACCCAGTACATAGTAGTACTATAGAGGAGCCTCAGTTTCCTCATCTGTATAATGGGAACAATAGAGAGTTGAGAACATTGTGCCTGGCACATAGTGGCCTGTCAATAAATGTTAGCTACTAGTATAATTATTGTTGTTGACACTAAATGAGATATAGAGAGAAGAACGTGACAGTGATGTAGTGAGGGAAAACATGCTTCGGGTCAGAGTATCAAGCCTTCTACATCATGTCCTAACAGACTGCATGGGAGACTGCCAGCCCCCCTTGCTTTAAAACTCAAAAATGAAAAGGGTTCCTTAATCAGGCCCCTTCTTTTGGAAGCCAAGCAAAGATGATTTCCGGTCCCTGAATTCTTGACTTTGAAGGCAACCACACTGCCCATCAAGTTCACACCATTAGATGAGAACACAAAGATGGGAGAATGGATCAGTGACCCATTCATGGTTGGGGTTCATTAATTCAGAACTTTTAATGTAGGGAGGGATTAAGGGACATTAGGAACAGCATGGACCTGGAATCAAGTGGACCAGTATTGAAATCCCAGCAGACCATATTCAAGCTGTGTGACCCTACATTTCTTCACCCACCCCCAATCCATGATTTCCTCGTGGAACAGGTACTACCATATGAACCTTGCAGAGTTGCCTTGAAGTTCTGTTAACATGTGTGTAGTGCCTTGCACAGCATTCAAGACCCAGTCCTAGAGAAGTGAGCCAGAGAGGGAGAGGGCAGGAAAAACAGCAGGGGACAAACTGATGGAGGGGAGACCGCCCTCACGGAGCTTCTGCAGGATTTAGAATTGCACAGACACTCAGCCCATGAGGACATGATTGAGGTGGAGGAACAGAGGGGGAACCATCTGCCAGCAAGCATTTTCCTTACAGGATTTACCACACACAACCGAGAAAAAGTAAACCAGACAATATGGCCATTGTGCAAAGGGATGTGTAAGAGTGACTCATAACAGAAGCAACTGGTGTTGTAAATACAACGGCTGAGTATATAAGATGTTGGAACTCAGGAAGTTCCCCTCTCCTGGTGCTTTATCCCGGTCAGGGAAATGGCTGAGAATTCCCACGTTCCTGCTCCTGGGGCTTTAGGGAAGTTTTCATTGCAAAACAGCCTCACCCTGTGGAGATTTTCTGATAAGAATGGTAATCGACATTTATTGGGGGTTTGCAAAATGTGCCTGGCCTCTTCTAAGTGCTTTTTATTTATTGGCTTCTGAGGAAGCCACGAATGAGACAACATCATTATCTCCCTTTTCACAGATAAAGGAATCAAAGCACAAAGAGGTTCAGTTGTCCAAAGTCATGTGGTTAATAAGTGGCAGACCTGGGATTTGAACCCAGGTCAATCAACTCCAGAACCTTTGATGGTAACCACAGCACACTGCTATTTCTGGTGACCTGGGTGGGTCCAAGGAAAATGGAGCTCTCTAAACCACGAAACCAGCTCTGTATTGGTGGGGCAGGTGAAGAGCACAGTGGGTTCTGTAGATCCCACCTAAGGGGGCTGTTTTTACTGTAACAGGCCTAAGTATGGAAGGAAGGCAATATGGAAAAACAAGGCAAACCACAAAATATCCCGGGGTCTTCTTTTCCTCATATGTAAGATTAGATAAATTCGGGTCCCTCCCAACTTCAAGAACCTGGGATTCTGAACTTAGTTACACCGGTGGTCTGGCCTTGGTTACACCAGTTTAGGAGCCTGATTCTTCATTTGGAACTGGAGGAAATATTCTAAAAAGTCTAGAATTTTATTACTGCAAAGAAATCAGCCCCTGTTTTTTTTCTAGCATCCACCAAAGCAAGTTGGAAATCTGTATTCTCAGAAGCATCCTTCCACTTAGAAATGGCAGCTTTTATAAATGGCTTCCAGAAAGGAGGAGAAACAGTCACTGCCCTTTGCTAGACCACAGAGGCCCCCGGTGTCTCCACAGGGAGCCTGAGTCCTAGGTGGAATCCACTTCCAGAGACGACTTCAAAACGGTGCAGGCTGTGCCTTTGGCATTGCTTGGAAAGAAAATGATGAGATGCTTCCAAAAGAAAACCTCCTGTTCTTTCATTATCATTTCTTGGCACCCTGTCTGAATAATGGATTTTCCAGGCCATGATGAAACGTCCAAGCATCTGAAGCTTAATGTCATTTGGAATCTGTTGATTTGTTCCCCCGATGTCCACTCAATTGGATATTTGCTCTTCTGCGTTCTCATATTAACGTTGGCAATGATCTTCGCTGACTCTTGCCATGCAGTCCAAAAGTCTCTGGTGCTCACGGAGACATGAAAGCATGAGCTCCCATGGGAGCATTGAGGGTGATTTGTTTTTCTGCTTTAATATTTCCTCACCTGCTTTTAGGGCCACACTTATTTTATTTGAGCACTATAATATTCTAGTCCACTGGAATATCATGATGGGGATAAGGCTCCAATTCATGAATTTATAAGTTTCCATCATAGTTAAGCAGAATCTGAACAGACCCTAATTCCTGGGTCTTGGTTTTCTATTTCTTGGGCAAGAAAGGGAATTTATGACTGCTGGGAACATGAGAGCTTGAAATTGCCAGAGGTGATTTTGCCAAGACCATTTTCTCTTCCCATGACCTGACCTTCTTTGTTCTCACAGCCTCACGGCCACGCTGGCAAGTGTCGGTGCAGCCAGTATCCCCAGTGCTGGGTTGGTCACCATGCTCCTCATTCTGACAGCCGTGGGCCTGCCGACGGAGGACATCAGCCTGCTGGTGGCTGTGGACTGGCTGCTGTAAGTGTTTGCAGATGGGGTTCTGCCAGGGATGTGAGTGCTGCCTCCAAGCTGGACGAGATGCAAGGTTGCAGCTGAGATTTTAGCCAGGCCTCATTGCAACTCCCTCATTTCCTCCCTCCCTTCTTTCCTCCAACATTTACAGAGTGCCTGTTTGGGAACCAAAGAAGAAAAAGGCAGGATCTTTGAGGGCCTCACAGTTGAGTAGAGGAATCAGATAAATTATATACAAGGTTAGAAGCTTACCAATAAGGGACCAACTAGTGATGCATGCAAAAGACCTCAAATCACTATGTTGAGTGAATGAAGCAGAGAGTATATACTGTACGATTCCATTTATATGAAGCTCTATGAAAGGCAATACAATCTCTAACAATAGAAATAGACCAGAGTGTGCCTGGGCCCTGGGGTGGGAGCCTGAGGATTAACTGGGAAGCGACACAAGGAAATCTTTAGGAGTAACAGAAGTGTTCCTCATGCACAGGTGTGCACAGGTGTCTACATTTGTCAAAACCCATCAAGCCAGGCATTTAAAATGGGTACATGTGTTTTGTGTAAATTATTTTTCAATATAGTAGATTAACAGATAACACACACATAAAAGGATAGTGATACAAAGAGGCTCCATCCCAGGATGGGAGGGCAGAGTGGGGAAACCAGGAAGCCATGACAATGGCTACTGACTTTGAGTGTTCGCTGCGTGCTGGCTATGTCATACTGGGCCCTGTACACGCTTTATCTCTTCCTTTGACAACTCTTGGAAGTCTGTTTGTTGTTATCACTCCTATTTTATAGATGAGGAAACTGATGGTTAGGGGGTAATGTGATTTGAAAATGAACAGAGATTTAACCCTAGGTCTACTTGGTTTGGGAGGCCACCCCATTCATAATTATGGCCATATTTAAGCTCCTAAAGGCAGTAACAGCTGAGCTGAGTCATAACTGTTAGGTAGAAGTTATCCAGGTATACACAGGCAGAAGGGAAACAGGACGTTCCAATCAAGGCCAGCCCACACAAAGGCACTGAGGCAACATTGTGAGGAGCAATGAGTGATTTAGTATTGTCGGAGTACAAGGTATGAGGCAGAAAGTAGAAAAAGGTGAGGCAAGATGGACAGCCATAATGGCCAGGCAGTGAAGCTTGAACTTGGCTGTGTATACGTAGCCCAGCTACCTTTCCCACTGAAGGGCATTTTCCTAGAGTAGGACATTCCTATCCATTCCCAAAGGTGGGCCAGTGTAGCCAGATGGTCCCTGATATGGAGGTCGGAATCGCCCCCTGCTAAGGGTGCATTCAGGCTGATGTTCTGTGGGATGAACACTGGTGCCTCCTGTCCAGTCTTGGAGCTACATGACAGGAGCTGGGGGGGTACCATTGACTTCAGTGTCAGAGGCACAGAGTGACAAGTGCTAGCACAGAGGTCCAGGCCAAAGTACCCACACATTTTAAAAATGATTTCACATACCAGTGGCAGTTTTTCTGACATGGATTAGCACAGATTTTAAGAACCAGAGCTACATTTTATGGACTTGAGTTTCCCCAATGCTAAAATAAGCTCCTTCCCTCCATATTTAGCCTTCCAAAGAGAGAGCCATGCACGTGGCTGAAGGGAAGAAGGACATCAGGGAGGGCTAGAAGATAGCCTGGTCTCTTACAAGTTGCCCACCATTGAGGGTTAGGTTCAAATGAGAAGTGGCTCCCTGGATATAATCTCCTTAACTAAGAAGGGCTATAAGGAAAGTCATAAATCTTCCTGACTTGTTCTTTTGTCACCAGAGAAATTCTCTGGAAATGGTTTTAGTGGGAAGATGAGGAGCACATGAAGTTACCTCTTATCTGTCTCTGCTCATTTCTCAGGTGGTGGCAGGGGACCTTGTGCTGCCCCAACATTTAGCCTTTCTCATGACATCTGTAGACAAAGCAGCTGTGGGGCAGCTGGGATCTGATGGTGGGGTATAGTTGGAAGGACAGGTGGAGAATAGGATGAAGAAGGCAAAGTAGTGGGGTAGGATTTGGTTGGGAAGGAAGAGAAAGAGAAAACAAAGACATTGACAATTGTTTGGGGACAGAGCACACAGTAAGAGCTCAATAAGTGCATGCTCAAGTTAACCACAGAACTGCTGCATAATAACCAGGGGCCTCTTTACACAAGAAGAAACACAGAGGAAGCTACTGAAATCCCATCTACTTCTCCTGTGACTTTTGCTTATTGAGTCCTCTACCTCTTTGTCCCGTGAGCCTCTCAAACCTGTGTTGTCAGCAAGTGTCCCTTCCCTGCTGTGATGACATTGCCTAGTCTTTCATTGGTCTTGTTTCTGAGGCTCAAAATTCAATTTCAGAAATTCAGCTCTTAAAAGTTATCAGTAAAAAGGCTGCCCCCTGTTACAATGCAAATGCCTTTGAGTGGAGGAAAATGCACTAATATTACTCAGGAATGAAGAAAAGGAGCTGATGGTTGTGGATAGTGCTGTGTTCTTCACACCTGTTGACAGTTAATTCCTAAAGAGCTGTCCTATGTGTTTCACAGAGGAAACCGGGAATCAGAAGGGTCAAGTCTCTTGCCCGGGGCACAGGGCAGCTTGTGTGGCCAGGTTAGGGTCCTTCGAGCCAGCCCATACCACTGCCTAATTAGTACCTAGCAGGTCTAACTAACAGTGGGAAGTTGGAGCAGAAAGGTCCAGAGCTGGAAAGGCAGGGGATGACAGACCTATTAGTGTCACCTTTGGTTCTACACGCTACGCAGAGGATTTTTGTTTGACCTTTTCTTTCCTCCTCCCAAGATTAAAACAAAACAAACCAAAGAGCCTCTGTGGGGACTAGCAGGGTACACTCAAGGTCTCAGCCATTCTTAGAATTCAAGTCGTCGGGGCCCACGAGGTCAGCCAGTGTGGACCTGGTCTTCTCGGCAGCCATTTCCTTCCCTTGCCTGTTGGATGAGATTCAGATCATGAAACATCCAAGACTCTGCCTACTTCTGACCTAAATGTTAGCAAATGGAATAGGAGGGCTGGGCCTCCCCGATCACCCCACACAGGCGCCCACATGCTCACACTCGCAGAGAGAGCGGGGCGTCCTAACTCCAGGGCTGAAATGTGCTTGCAGAAGGGAGTTGGCTGAACAACAACAAGATGATGATACATTGGGATTAGTTATATTGATGACACTGTATATGAGAAAACTCCAACCTAAGCTGGACTGAGAAGGAAGGAACAAATGAAAAGCCGTCTTCAGGTTCTGGGGTCTGATCTCTGATGATCAAGGGAAGAGAGGGGGAGAGGCAAGTGCCCTGGGTCTGAGCCCTACACTTACTCTCTGGAGGACTTTGGGCAGGTTGCTCATTCTCTGGACCTCAACCGCATCATGTGTACAATGGGAACAATAACTTCCCAGCTTGAAAGGGTCTAGACCCAGTGCCCTTGAGTGTCCTTCTGGTTGTAAGACCCAGACCAGGATTCTGCCAGTGACGAGTGTTTGTATACAAATAAGCATGAATATTCATTTTAAGAAGAGAAGAAAAAGGGAGGGTAGAGGATCCTGGGAAAATATGCATAGGGATCTGAAGCTAGGTCAGATCTGCTTTGAATTAGTAATGGTACCACATTCTTTCCCACCAGCAAGAGGAGTTCTGGAAACGCACTGTTGTTTGTGGGCACCGTGCCTCTTGGGGACTAGTTAATGTGTGAGTGGGCAGGGGCATGAGTTGAGACAGGGGTGCAGAGGAAGGCTGGTCTTTTCCAGGGTACAGTGGGATGTTTTTTTCCTCTCGGCAAGATTTGTAAGCTTTCATAACTTGAGCAATTTTCCAATTTAAAACAAACCAAGCCTGCAGTGACATTTAATATGCCGTGCTGTTTGCCAACTGCTGGAGACCAGCCAGCTTCATTACTGTCCGCCAAACCCTGGATGCTTTTCAAAGGGCAAGCTAGCTGCTCTGTAAATGTCATGGTGAAAACCAAGATTCTGGGCCCTGAAATGTGCTGGAGTCCTAGAACACCAGATGGACAGGGCTGGTAGCGCTAGAACCGTCGCCGGTGTCCAGGAAGCACTTTGTGTCAGGAATCTGTGGCAGATATCTTTAAGAGTCCTTTCGGATACCCCCTCACTTGGAGGAGATAAGGTGGAGCGAAAACCGGAAGCCAGTACCAGGGAGAAGTAATGAACATCTGGGTCTGACCCAGGTGGGGAAAAGAAAGCCGAAATCAAGTGAAAGCCAAGTGGATTATCGGTCCGTTTATCACAGGAGGCTGCAATTGAGATCATTTCTGGTGACACATTGACTAGTCTGGATATAGTTGAGATGGCATGTAAAAGAAAGGCCTTGTGGGGCCCACCACCCTGCAGGGGGTGCTTGGAAGCTCCCCCATTAGCATCCCTCCTTGGAGGGAATACAGCCATGATTCTCCAACTACAGCTTGTACCAAAATCTCCTGGAGATCAGAAGGGCGGGGGTGGGGACCGAGAATTGGCATTTCTAACAAGTCCCCAGGTGATGCTGACGGTGCGGTGCGGGGACCTCACTTCCAGAAGTAATGGAATGGAGATGGGGATGGGGGAGCAGGAGTTCTTGAATGTGGGTGGTTGAGCATCTCTATACATTTTTGAGCACCAGTTGACAGAGTTGATGGTTCATGCCTCTCTATAATGAAAATTGATGGAAATGGCACGGGGTATGAATACCGAATACCGAATGGGTGTTCCTTAAGTGTTAGATATCATTCTAAGCACATTACATGGACTTGTTTAAAAGTCAGAGCAAGCTACAAGACAGCTAATAGTACTATGCCCATTGTACAGTTGAGGAAGCTGAGGCTCAGAGAGAAGTAGCCTATCCCAGTTCAGTGGATATTGAATAATTAAACTGGAATTCAAACCCAATGACCAGGCTGTTGCTCCTTGGGAGTCCCAGGCCTGCCAATTTGAGTTCTCATTCCTTTATTTAAGACACACGTGCGCACACATGCACACACACAACTGATTTAATCCCTACTCCATGTCTGGTGAAAAAGAAAAGCGGTTCCTAAATCCACCGTATCTCTGGAGATTTCAAGGGCTTATGTTGAAGTCTTTTGCTTTGATTCCCCTCTTCCATTGAATTCTTTCCTACAACTCACTTCATCTTACCTCAGCTTCTATGTCAAACTCAGCCTGGAATGTGGCCCTTTTCTACCCAGTTCTTCCTTCCACTGCCAAAGTGTCCCGGATTCAATGCAGTATAATTGCAGATCAGGGAGGTGGGGCTATCATTCAGCGCAGCACAACCATTCTTAACGTATCACAAGAGAACTATGCGCTCTTGGTAAAACAAGGGGAGGGGCAAAGCTCCAGGGAGTTATAAGATGAAAAAAAAACCCTCCCTTCATTTACCGTTGGATCTTGAAGGGGAGCAGAATAGGCCACGCCAAAATGTTTCCGTTGGCATGTGGGTTATTTTGAGCTGAAGGCAATCAATACACAACAGACTCAGGAAAACTTTTTACCTCCCCCTTAACTGCCTGAAAACATTTAGAAAGGAGGCCTATACCAGGAAGAGAGCTATTACCAGAGATGACTTATTTGCTTGGCAGGGCAAACATCTGTTTACCAAACATTGGCTCTTCTCATCTTCCTGTGAATGGTCTTCCTTCCCTTTGAAGCCCGGACCCCCCACCCCTTCTCCTTAGCTCAGGGTGGTGTATGATCCGCAATTGCCTGAGTGCTGGGAGTCTCATATTTTTATGGGGCTCCCATATGTACAGAATTAAATGTGTTTCTCTTCCCATTCATCTGTCTTCTGTTCATTTAATTATTAGACAAGCCAAAGAGCCTAGAGGGGAAAGAAGGGCAGTTTTTCCACTCCTACAATCTCAAGTCCTGTTTCTCTGAACTCATCATGGCTAGTAATTTCAGTGGCACCGAAGTCAAAGTTTAATGTTAGGCGTTCCTTTCCTTGAAAAAGAATCCTCTCACGCTCCCCACCCCTGGGAACCTCGCCCTGCGTGCGTTTAGCCCCTGTCTCAGCATCTCCCCACCTTCGGGCCTCCTTGCCCTCCATCACTTTCCCCAGCTCTCAGGACACCTCTCTCGTGTCCGCAGGTGAGGGAATTTGGCTCTCCGAGTCTCCCTCTTCCTCCTTGCAGATCTTTCTTAGAGTCCTAACTTTTCAACACCAAAGCATCCAACCGATCTATGCCAGACAGAAAAACAGTTCTTTTTCTAGAGTTAATCTGCCCTCTTATACTAATAATCCATCCCCATGCCGCCTCCTTCCCAAGCCTGCCTGTCCCCTTCCCCCACCACCTACCCATGTCATAAAGAGATAAAACATGGTATGAGCCCTTGCAGAGTCTAGTAATGGGGACAGATGTGGTAAAAAAAAAAAAAAAAATCCTAACAGAATGTACTAGGTGCAAAAAGAGGAATGTGTAAGACTTGATAGAGGAATAAAAGAGGAAGTAATACTCCCCTTAATAATAGCGATGATAATAATAAGAACAACAGTAACAACAATGATGATGATGAATAGCCACGGTCGATCCCTGTTTGTGCCAGGCCTTTCATATAAAGAGTTTGGCAGAGGACCTCTCAGATGATAAGCACTCAATACATGTCAACGGTTGTTATCTCCTCATGTGATGGGAGGTGGGCCTGACTGCCACATTTCACAAATGAGAATGTTGAGCAGGAAAAGCTACGGAACTTGCCCTGCTGCAGCCAGGGTGGCGATCCGGGCTTGAATCCAAACCATCTCAGCCAGTGCTTCCTGGGCTCTCCTTCCCTACCCAAACTTATGTGGCTTTAGCCCTTGGATTCCCAGAATTGTGTCACCCTCTCAGGTCTACAGCCTCAGGTGACCCCTCTGCCACCTGGGTACCCTGCATTCTGAGAGGCAGACATGATAGCTTGCTTCTATGAATGTTAAGATGAATCATATAAAATTGCCAATATTTGACATTTGGGGACCTATGGCAATTTCATGCGGTTAACCCCAATAGAAAGACCCAGATGAATTCAGGGTGACCTTTCTTCTCTGGCTCCATTCTTCTGTGTGAACCAGGACTTCCAGACAATTCCGCCATCTTTTCGCTAGAGGATTTAGATCAAGAGATAGACAAGAACAAGGGAGAGCACCGTGGCTTTTCTTCCAGGGAACCAGACCCAGGGCCTCAGCATGAAACAGCTGACTCCCCTCTCTGGTCTCTGGTTCCTGCAGGCTCCAAAAGCTGTGTCATCGACAGTGAATCCAACCCAATCAAGCATTCTGCTGTCCTGTCTTCCTCCTTCTCACAGTCCTGATGCATGACATCCAGGCCCAATGATAGTGTCAAACACTCAAATTCTTTCTACCAAGTAGCCTTAGAAGCTCCTGAGGTTAGCAGAGTTTCCTAAGAGATAAGAGCTGGTTGTCAGAGAAAGTGAAAGTGTTTGCCTGTGAAGAAATTTTCCACGTGTGAGCCACAGGCTCCCATATCCTGCTTTTGTCCAGAGTCAGATTTCCCCAGAGTGGGTTAGATATTCCCCCGGTGGTCTCAAAAACAAACTAAAAATTCTTCCCTCTTCTGTCTCCCTCCATCTACCATTCCCTCTCTTCACTTCCTCTGTCATCTTCTTGACTATGTTGATTATATATCATGTCTCCGCTTCCTCGCCTCTTACTCAATCTTCCACCTGTGGTGAGCTGACTTCTCTCTCTGCCTCTCTACTGAAAGTGTCCTTACCAGTCAATGATGGCCTCTTGGTTGCTATAACCAAGAGACACTTCTTTTTCTTATGTTACACGATTTCTAGGAAGTAATGGGCATTGTCCTCCACACCCTTATTGTTGAAACAGGCGTCTCCCCAAACACCTCTATTTTCCTTTCACCATTGCTGACTCTTATTCTTGAAGTGTTGTCTGCTCTTCTCATTCTCTCCAAAGATTAAACTGAACACTCCTGTGACATCCGCCCATGGCCCTTCTAGCTGTTGACTCCTAATTCACTACTCTGTAGCTCAGATGCCCCTCGTGATCTTCATTTAGTCCATATTTGCAACCACTTGTGGGATATCTCCCTTGGGCTGGGTCAAGGCCCTCCCACTCACAATGTTAAGGTGATAACAGAATCTTTCCCACCCCAACCAGTGATGCCCCATAGATATGGCAGTCCTGTCCACTGGATGCCCAAACCGGAACCTTGAGGGGAATTCTTGAATCTTCTCTCTTTTATTCTCTATAACCAATCAGTCCTCAAGTCCTGCAATTCTGTCTCCCAAGTCTCTCTCAAATTCATCCCGCTCCATATCCACTACCTCTTCACTAAATGGATTTTGCTCTTTCTGTCTTACCTTTCTTCAATCCAGTCTTCATAATGGAACAAGTGTGACCTTTGTCTCCAATGGCTCCTCATTACACTTGGGATGAAGTCCTAATTCCTCAGCTGGGCTGACAAGCCCTTACATGCCTTGATCAGTTCTTACTTTCTGCCCCTCACTGTGTTCATTAGCCAACCTGAATGCTCCTGAGTGTGCTACCTCTGACATTTCATATGTTATTTTTCTCTTCTCTCTAATACGTTGTCTCAGACTTATCCTTAAAATATAACTCAAGATACTTCTACTCAAGCCTTTCCTGGGGCCCAAGGATAGATAAAATGTCATACCTACAAAATTCCATAGCACCCAGCCCTCATTGCTATTACAACATTTATCTTACTGTAGTGGGGGATACTGACAAATAAAGAGAGTGTGGGTTCTTGGGGAAAAGAGAGCACGGAAAAAGTCCTTGCTTGTTCTTTACTGCCTGGACACTTGGCATAATGCCCTGCACACACCAAGATGCTCACTATACATCTGTTCAATGAATGAATGAATGAGTGGACAAACAAAGAACTCAACAAGGATCAGAATCTATGTTCTCTTCTTATTTCCACTCAGCCATTTTTATGTTTATGTGTCTCTGCCATCTTTAATGAGTACTTAAAGCATGCTGAATGTTTCTCTCATTTCATTTGACCTTCACAATGTCCTGCAAGGTTAGGATTAGCCACATTCCATATTTCATGCTCCAGTGAAAAGTGATTTGCTCAAGGTAAGAGAGCCAGGATATCTGGGATAGAGTTTCAGCCCTAAGTTCAGGGCCCTTTCCATCTTGATTTTGGTGTCAGTCAAACATCAGTCTGCTTTGATTCTACCCAACTCTTGTCTTTCATTCAATTCTGTCCTGGTGCTATTTCCATTGGCCAGAATTCCTTTTCAAATTCAAGGAAATCTTAGAGTATGGGAGAGACCTGAGCAGTGAGTGAGTTTGGGGAAAGCTCACCCAGAAATTCTATTCCAAAGTGGGTTAAGTGGTTGCTTAGGAGAGTAGCAATTCAGTATCAAAGGAAGTCAGGTGTCTAGGAAAAAGGAGTCTATAAACTTGTGTTACCCATTTGAGTGGAAATGGATTTATTAATATGAAGAAATCATTGACCCTTGAGCATAGCATTTTGTGCTTTTGCCCACATGATAGGAGATGAGTGATGGTTATCCCCCAAAGGAAAGGAGCCTGTAATGGCTATCAACTCGGAGACAGAAACTAGTTTTGTCTCCTCCAAATCCAATAAGATAGGTGTTTTGGCTGCATGAGGAAAATTGTGGTTGAGATCACGCAGTTAGTAAACGGCTGAGCTAGACTAAAAAATCAGAGCGAATGGCTGCCAGATACTTTGTGTCATGTGGCAGGTCGTGAGTTCTGGAGTTACACTGCCTGTGTTCCAACTTGGTTCTATGACCTTACTAGGCTGGGTGATTTGGGGGAACCACTTAATCCCTCTGGGTCTCAGTGTTTTCATCTCTTAAATGTGGATGGTAGTACTTCTTACAGAGTTGTGGTGAGGATTAAATAAGGTAATATCGAGAAAGCATATTCCTATACATATTGTCATTATCATCATTGCCACTACCACCTTTGATTGCTCTTTTTGCTAATAAGGCAGATTCTTCTGGTACATGAGAAGAATGGTTACTCAGACCATTCCTCTCAAAGACTTTACACTCTTAAGAATTTAACAGTTGGTCAAAGGTATTGGGTGCATAACTCAGAACACACGCCAAGAGGGGTTGGATGCATAGCTGAAAAGCAACAAAGCCGACCACACCTGTATGGTGGGCAAATAACTCAGCCAGCTAGTTGGGAATGCTGCCCAAGGAATGGCCTTACAAACAGGGTTAATGTTTTCAAGGGGAGATAGTAGCTTAGCTAGGCGCATTCTTAGGAGCTGTCAGAAATAGATTTTAATTGACTGGAGATTTATAGTAACGTTAAAAGTACACATCATATAATAATTAATGTTTCGTGAGTTCTTACTAAATGTCTGGAATGGCTAGCACTTTATCTTATTTAATCTTTGCAACAATCCTAATGTAGTAGACATTTTTATTATTTCCACTGTAGAGATGAGGCAACTAGGCTCACAAATGTTAAGTATGATTAAGGTTGTCCAACAGGTAAGGAAAAGAGCTGGCATTTGAATCCAAGTCAGGCTGCCTCCAGAGTCCATGCTTTTTCTTAACGACTGTCAGGCACTTGTTCTTATACCCTTACACTGGGGCTTCTTAGCAATATCTACACGTGCCTGACTTTGTGAATGACCTCAAGACTCAGTCTTCATTCACGTCGACCCTGAGGCGGATTCTCCAAAGCAGAAAAGAGGAGAAAAGCAGTCTCAGATGGAGAGGTACTCCCGAGAGTTGACTTCAGGCTAAGATCTTTATTTTGTCATGGACAACATCTTCCCACTTGAAACCAGGACAGCTGGCTCACCAGCTCCTTGCAGGGAAGCCACGCCAGACTCCTCCCAGTATTGCTGCATCATTATTATTTTCTAATGAGAAATAGATTTGATAATAACAACTGGTATTTATTTTAGGCCTTTGTTCCTTTGTAGATGTGTGTGTGTGTATGATATGTATATTAATGTTTCTACTTTGACTTGAACTACTTCATTCATATAGTGTGTGTGTGTGTGTGTGTGTGTGTGTGTGTGTGTGTGTGTGTGTTCTGGACTAAGATGTCTCAGCACAATCTTTACCAAAAATTCTTCCTCCTTCATTCCTTCCTTTAATGTGTGTGGGTTTTCAGCATTCTTCTCTTTAGGCCTTTCAGTATCTCATCAACATGGTCAAAAGGACTCTTCACGCTGATTTGACCTTATGGATGAGAAAACACAGCTTACTCTGAAGCACTTCATTAGTTTTCCTGCTGCTGACCTTTTAAGGGGGGGAGCTATCAACCTGCCTATTTTTTCAAATCAGAACTTGAAAAACAAGATTTGAGGAAGGATTTTTCTTAACAGTTTCTTGTTCAAAAGACACTCTGGAAGTTCGTTTGTTTTGTATTTTTAGGTTAATAAAGAGAGCAAGACAAAGTGTTTTGTTTTTTCCAGAACACATAGTCACTGTACATATTGGTTAAGAGGAAACCCGTGGCTGGGTTTCTTGCCCAAGAGTTATGTCTGTGTATTTGTTGTTGTTGTGAGGTGACTAGGGTGCAGGGGTAGGAAATGTTAGTTTTGTTTTTCTTAAGATTTTATTTATTTATTTTTAGAGAGAGGGGAAGGGAGGGAAAAAGAGAGGGAGAGAAACATCAATGTGTGGTTGCCTCTCATGTGTCCCCTACTGGGTACTTGGCCCGCAACCAGCCATGTGCCCCCTGACAGGGAATTGAACCAATGACCCTTTGGTTTGCAGCCTGTGCTCAATCCACTGAGCTACACCCGCCAGAGCTAGTTTTGATTCTTTCAAAAAGATGAATTTTCTATTATTAGAATTCACAGGTGATTGGTCTTTCCTGTAGAATTCATAAATAATGTAAGTGGAGGTTATCTTCGAAGTACAGTCTTTTACAAACAGTTTAAATCAAGAATTGACAGACGCAGCTGGGAGTGTATGGAGTTGGGATACTAATTCTGAAACTTGGACATGTTATTTCCCCCTAATCACTCCTTTCCTCCTCTTCCATTGTCTTTGCTATTGTTTATTGTGTGCTTACCTTCCTCAGACAATTTTCTGGGCAATTTACATACATTTCCTCATTGAATTTTTTCACACAGGCTTATGAGAAAACTATGACGTTATCTTCAACTGACAAACAGGGAAATCAGGTTTAGGCAACCTGCCTGAGATCAGGCAGAGGGAAAGGTAGAGAACTCAACAGAGAACTCAACCCTAGGTCTCTGGTTCTAGGCCTTGACCTTTTAACCACCATAGCATTCTTCTTCCTCACTAAACATGTCTATTCTTTGTCCCCAGGGACAGGATGAGAACTTCAGTCAATGTGGTGGGTGACTCTTTTGGGGCTGGGATTGTCTATCACCTCTCCAAGTCTGAGCTGGATACCATTGACTCTCAGCACCGAGTGCATGAAGATATCGAAATGACCAAGACTCAGTCCATTTATGATGACATGAAGAACCATAGGGAAAGCAACTCTAGTCAATGTGTCTATGCCGCACACAACTCTGTCATAGTAGATGAGTGCAAGGTACCTTTCTCATTCATGGATATTGAGACCTGTATATAATAGTGCATGCTCGATTTGTTAAGATGGACACCAAAGCCCTGCATGTATTATTGTCACATTTGTTTTTCTAACGAATAGTGTAACCCAAACATCTGTGGGTCCAAGATCATCTAACTCTGTGTCTAACATGGCTGGAAATCAACAGGTCTAACCGTGAAAGAGCCAATCAGTTGCTTCTTTCATCCGTATGATGTAAAACTGTCATTCTGATTCCCCCATCCACCCACTGCACAAATCTGGTTGGTTTTCTTGAATATGTTGCCCAAGAATTTACAGTCTCTAGGATTTTGCTGGCTTTCAGATTTTCTGTTCCTCTAATGAAGTACCAAGAAATACCCACAATCATTTGATTTTTTTTAGCACAAGTATTCCTCCTTGCTGTGTATCATGTATCGGTAAAAAATATGCTCACATAGCTATGCGGCTATCTTTGTCTTCCTTTTTTTTCTGAGAAGGTGAGTTTTGACCTGGCAGTCACTTTGCTCCAAGTCTAGGGAAAATTTCAAGTAAAGCATAACTATCCTTCAGGACAGTCATCCATAGATGTCTTCTAAAAAACACAATACTTCTCACTGCCTGGCAGCCCCATCTTTCCTGTAGCAGGGATGTTTTGGACCCTTCCAGGCTGTTGGGTGCTAAGTTTTCAAGCTCGATAGGCTCTTTCCAGCCTTCGCTGTAACTAACTACATTGTCAAAGACAGAGTGTCATGACCAGAGTGAAGCAAACTTGTAGAAACCCTGGCAGGTGAGCAGAGTCAACCCTGGTGGTCGGGGTGCTGAAATGGTTCCAGGCAGCATCTGAGGACAACTGGAACCCAATACAGATTTGTGATACCTTTTTGACTCCTGTTGACAAGATCTCATTTCAGATTTTATTTATTTATTTTTTAGAGAGGGGGCAAGGACAGAAGAAACGGAGGGGGGGAAACATTGATGTGCTAGAGATACATCAATCGGTTGCCTCTCGCATGCTCTCAACTGGGGTCTGGCCCTCAACCCAGGCATGTGCCCTGACTGGGAATTGAACTGGTAACTTTTTGGTTCATAGGATGGTGCTCAGTCTACTGACACTCACCAGTCACAGTGACAAGATCTCGTTTAATAGTTGATTTCTTTCTGCATTACTTCTGGATGATTCCAAAGATACACAATGGCTTCTGCCAGGCAACTAAGGATGACACAGAAACGATCCTCTCTACTGGACTGCTATTTAGGCCCAGAAGGCTAGTGGACCAATCACAGCCTTTCGGTCATCCTTCTGTGTCAGGTACACGTACAGGTGAACCGGAGTTCTGATATAAGTCATGGAGGGACCCCACAAGGGAGAGACTCCCACCCATCAACAGGCAACTGCATAAATTAATTGACAGTGAAAATGATTTAAATTATTAGAAATTCAGATATACTTAAAGAGTATACTCCATTCTTCTAGAAAGTTAGTATTTCTCCCATTTAAATAAATGTGCTGGGTTATGTCCCATAAAAATGTTAGTTTGGGTCAACGAGTGTCAACATTTCCAAGGAATGACTTTATGCCCTACTGTACTTACTGAGTATTTATTGTGTGCCTTGTGAGCTTTAGTTGAGCACTCCGACCTCATTCTTATGACCACATACATTCGGATCATTCACCAAGTGTTTATTAAGTGGCCATTATCTGCAAAGCCCCGAATTAGGCACGGGAGAACAGGCAAACAAAAGTATGATTTTGTGGTGGCAATAAGGCTTGATCCAAAATTACTGCCATTCAAGGAAACATAGTATGAAACAAAATGAAATCACATACATTTTTTAATTTTGCAAGTTACGTAGAATAACAATCCTAGTGGTTAATTGTCTGTGTTGTGATTCTTCTGGAGTATCTCAAAAGGCTTAACAATGTTGTGTAAGACATGTTTTGAAGAAGAAGGTGTATAGGCATGAAGATGTCTTAGATTTCAGACTTTCTGGATTTTTGTTTTCCTCAAAGGACATCAAGTACATCAGGAGAAAGTTGCTTTAATTTTTAAGCAAAACAATTTAAGTTCTAAAAGGAGATGTTTGCCAACAGTTTATATCAGAGGGAAATAAGCCTGTGAAGAGAGGGACTGTGTCACCATTTGTCACTGCTGTGTCCTAGCACCTGATGCAGAAGCTAGCCTACAGTAGGCACTCCAAAATTATTTGTTGGGTGCATCCTTTTAGCCTCTTGACCCTATTCTTTAATTCAGGGTAATTTTTTTTTCTGGATAGTTCCATAGAGATAGTGGCTTAGTCTCTCTCCATAATTGACTACCCAACCAACCACCTGCAAATTTCTTGGTGAATTAGCATTTAGATGGTCAAATGGTGAAACCGAGCAGGTCATGGAAAGGATGAAATGGCCATATTGCTTTCACAACTACTTTGGCTGTTTGCATTCTATTAGTGAAGGGACTGGGTTCAGCTCAGTGAAGTTTAGTTGGTCCCCAGCCTTTGCTAGGTGAGGCAAATTCACTCTTCTTGCTCTAGACCAACCTACTGAGTCGACACTAATGTGAGGAGGCAGCCAGATCTATGGAGATGAATTTGCACGCTTTCCCAGAATACCTGAATCACATTTATTCATGCCTTTGACTTTCCTTCTGGCCCATTCTTAGTCTCACTGTTTTAAAAACTGAGATGGGTGACATCAATGCTTACTGGCAGTTCCCTCCCTGTTTTTGCTTTTCTCTTACCCAGGTGGTTGGAGCAGGAGGGGTGGAATGGATCAGGGGGTTGAGTCCCAGATTGCGTTAACCCAGCCAGAAAAGAAATGCCAAAAAAGCTGCTCTCCCAGCTACTTTGGAGACATAGGGTCCATCATTTAAAAAGAAAAAGAACAGCCCTGTCTCCAAAGTGCTGTCTGGTTTTGCAAAGGCAACACACTGTGATTTATAGTTTTGCACAGCTATGGTTCTGGTTCATCACTGAAAGCCAAATAGGCACATTCAAGGTCAGAGTGAACGGGCAGCTTTCTCCACGCAGACGGTTTGTTCCTTTCTGGATGTCCCTCCTGACAGTTCACTGAAGGGGAAACAAATTTGCTGCAGCTCTGGTCAAAACTTTAACCACGATGAGCGTTGTTATGTCATGTTGGTCTCTCTGTTTTCAAATTCTCGCCTTGTGATAGTAGCTTGAAAGTTATGCAATAACTTTTTAATTTTAATCATAGTAACTGCATGTGAGGTGGTGGTTGCTTATTGCATGATCTTTCTCAAAAAAAAAAAAAACTGGGGGGCTTATGGGGACTGGAGGAATGACTAGTTTTTGTTTTCATTTGCTTGGTTCACGAGGGGCACTGGATTTTCTGTTCCCAGCATGTCGTGTATGTTCATGATGCATGCGTTTCGCTTCCACTTGGGTAAGAAGGTCAGATTTCTTTCAAACATTGCTGCATTTGTCATGTCTCCATATTCTAATGCTTCCATAAATCCAGTCTCTCCATTATGTGGAATATCAGTCGTGGGTTTAAATTTGCACATGACGTTGAGGACAGACAGATAGAAGGTAAGCTAGGAACAATGTAGAAGCAGAGGGGGAAACCTCCCATTCTGTGTAAGGTTCAGTTCCCTTAGAGCCAGGAAAGCAGCACACAGACGGTCTGGTGATTATATTTGCTTACTACAGGTCTGCATTGGAGTCATTTACATATCTGCATCCCTGATCTGAGGATTCACTCCCCTCTTTTTATTTTTAATTTTTAAAGCTTGCAGACCTTATTTGGTATCCAACCATCATGCTATCTGATTTTGAAATTGGGCATGTATGAAATTCACCTGGCCTCCTTGCAACTGAACCTTTCACATGCATGAGTAAAACTAGCTGCTTAGTTCTGGATGTTTTTTCTCTGTGGTTGTATGGAGTAGCACATGGGCACTATTGTTTAAAGACCGTGTTATTGTGTGATGGGTCCGTGGGTAGTTCGATACCCCCACAGCCCTGAAAGTGTATCAAAAGTTATCCTCCCAAATTTCCAAGTGCCTCCAGTCCCTCAGTATCAACTCCCAAGGAAAATAAGTATTATTTTTTTAATGTTCACAAATCAGTGTTGAGAACCAAGACCAGCTCAAAACCCGTTTGTGAGGAACCACATTTAAAACTCATATTGGAGTCGTGTAGTTGAACCTGGATCTTGTGCTCCTCCACACGACCCACGGGGTGCTTTTCTGGTTCGCGGCCTGTAAGCTGGATGTTGATGATAATTATTTTCAGGTAACTCTGGCAGCCAACGGAAAGTCGGCAGACGGCAGTGTTGAGGAAGAACCTTGGAAACGTGAAAAATGAGACTATGACTCTCAGCAAGTTCTTGAATCAAATCCCCAGCGTATCTTATGGTAAAAGAGGATATAAACAAGCTTTCTTTCAAAAGGAAAAAAAAATACATATGTTTCTATGTTTACTTAATCCGTTAGCTGAGGCTTAGAGGATCTGTTGTGAGTCAGTGATAGGCATGGTGCTGTGTCTTTGCCAAATAATGCTTCGTAACCGTCTAATTTTCTCACTTGTATTATTGTCGGAGCGGATGCTGCTGGAGGAATTGGTTTGAATTGAAGACGCATCCTTGCCAGCTTCCCTTTTCTCTCAAGATGCAGAACCGTGGCTGCTCTTTTCCCAGAGGACGCAACTAGAGCGCGACGCTCTGGGGACTGGGGAGGATGAGCAGACACCCAAGTGTGTCGTTTGAGTGTTCTCCATGCTTCTTCACCTTGTTACACACAAGAGATTCTGTCGGAAGCCTCTAGAAGTAGTTCTCCTTCAATGTCCTGTAGAGTTTGCCCACGTGTCGATAAAAGCAGGTACCTGTCTTAGGGAACTGTGACAATTTATCTTCCATGTGCTCTTTGAGCGAAATGTTTCAGAGGGTTGTAGTGGGAGCCATAGTCTTCAAGACAGCTGGAATGGAACCCACAGGGCCTCTGCTCTGTCCTACCCAGTCCGGTGACCTTTGTTATGGAAATTTCAGAGTGTGTTACATAATTTGCTCTAAATGTGATCATGGATTAGAATGTAAGTTGCATAGAACCACTGTATATATTGTGTAAGGGAGCACACAGTCAGCATAAATTTTGACCAGATTCAAATATTCAAGTTCTTTTATCTTTGGTTTGCGTTCATCTGCTATAGTGAAACCAGGAGAGACTGTTTTGATCTCTGCTCCACTTTGTTTCACCCATAAAATTCTGGCCAGGGTTTTAACAAAAAGCCATTTTTTATCCTCAAGTTATTTCCTTCGTATTCTCAGTTCAAAAGAAGGCCTAACCATTTTACTCTCCTTACACATGGGGGACAGTTGTGTTGACCGCGCCTCTTTTAATACTGTCTCTTGATAAATCGGAACACTGTCATTTATCTAATTTGTACTGTAGAAAGCTGCTTGTTAGTTCTATCAAAGCACATACAACCAATAACAGGACACAGCTGGAAGCAGAGCCAGTCTTCCTCCCCCGTCTCCTCCGTAGAAAGGAACGGAAAACAAGCACATGTGCAAAATTCTAAAGAGGCGACATTCCTATGGCAAAGTCCAGGCAGCCTTGAACCGTGCAGTGGGGACCGAGGATGGCTCCGCACAACTTCACAGGTGGAATGCCATCAAGGCTGCAAAAGTCCGGGGCATAAATAATGTAATTGGAGTAGCACCGTGCCTTGCATGCTGTAGGCACCCAACGTGTCCTGAATGGGTATGCAAGTTAAAATTTTTCAATGTCTCTACTATCATTTTCTGTTGAATAACCCATAGTCGTTTTCTAAGGTGTCTGGCTTCGGGAGTTTGCTGAGGATGTGAGCATGGATTGTGGAGAAATAAGTCACATTTGACCCTGAGGCATGTGTGGAACCTAGGTCCAAACATGGGAGTCAGGTAGCCAGCAGATGGATGCTGCGATATCCAGGAACGCTGACAGAATCTAAATTCCCTAAAGACAGGCTACTCATGGACATCACGTACCCTTTGTTATCTACTCCTTGTGACTTTTCCCTCCCAAATCAGACACCTTTGGGTCATGCTAAAGACATGAGACTTCCGGTTTTGTTGTTGTTGTTGTTGTTGTTGTGTCTGTCTCTCAAACGCTGGTTATGTTGGGTAAGGATCATTACGGAGCAGTATTAAGCAGATTTTCGCTTTGAAAAGATGGCATTGGTCTTTACTTTCATTCGATGGACAGTTAACAGCGTGTGGCCAAGGGTGTGCTGAATTGTAGTTGTGGGCAATGTATCCTTTGCAGCAGATGCTGTGGGTCAAGGGGACAGTTTCTGGATTCAGCTGTGAAACTGGTCAGGATCGTCTGTAAGTGGCATTTGCAGGAGCTTTTCTGTGAGAGGAGAAAGAGCTGGGCAAGGCAGTGCGGAGCTTGTGGGTTTTGCTGTTTAAGGCCCGCTCCGTACACACGTGCATGCTTGAAGAGGTGGTCTAAGGGTTGTCTTCCCAAGACTCTGCTTAAATGTCTTCTCTGTTTGCTTTGTTTTCAGCTCTTTCCTAGTCACCCCGTTAGCTTATAAATATATAAGGGGACAATGTGTTCAGAAGAAACAGTGTGCACAGCTAACAAAGTAGATGTGTCTGGTTTGAGACTATATGCAGTAAGTTCCATGAGAATATACTTAAGAGATCACATTTAATCTGGACTCAGCTAATCACATTAAAAATGAACGCCTTCTCAAATTCAAGACAAGCCTGACAATCCAGGATGCATGTAGAGCTGACATGACTGTGTCATTTGGTTTTTTCGGGCCTCATTCATTTTTCTCCTTTTGTCCATTGGGGTTTTCCTCGCCCCATATATGTGCCATAAACAGAACACATAGACCCAGGATATACCTCTGACAACTTTTTCTAAATAGGACATGTGTGACTTGACAGTGGTATGCCTAGATTGATATTAATAGCTCCAACACAGATATAAATGTTTATAATCATCCATTAATATTTGATGATGCATACATGTTATATTTGTTTATAGATATGGCAGGCCAGATACATACATTACATTCTGTAAGGTCTGTAAGTTGGCTTTGGCAAAACCATTTTATTATAAACTCATTCACTCCTTTTAGGCATCAGAACTGTTTCAGAAGAAAACCAGCTAAGCAGACTTTAATCCTTCCCTATCTCATTTTTGCCCATGGGGAAACCCAAGGGGATGTATCATTAGATTACCTACTAACAATTCTATGTAGCAAATCTAATGACTTATCTCTCAAGGTAAGGCTTTATCTGAGGTCTTCGAGGACGTGCTTCCCATGCAAAGCGCACCAGAGAATCAAGGCAATCATAGGTCACAGAGAACCTTGCTGTAGGACTTCAGGTGATGACATCTGAGCCAAGCAGTATCTGATTCAACTCCTTACTTGCCATTGGGTGTAGAAACACCACCCATAGTCTTGTTTCCTGCGGAAGTTAACCATGTCGCGTAAAAGACACATATTTACTTCTGTTCTCCAACTACTAGTTAGCCTGGATGTTTCTGCAAACCTAAAGCAAGGGTACCAAGATGCCTGTGCCTGGATTTAGCCTGGAAGCTGAACAAGGCTTAGGGGAAATTCAGTTTGGGGCAGATGTTCTCCTGGTAGATAACGCCAGCAATCCCAGGAACGAGTGATTCGAGGGCCTCAGGTCATTTCTACTCGTGGATTGAGAAGTATGCCATTTTTGGGTGTGTTGAAAGTCAAGAAGCCCTTCCACAGTTGGGTAATTCACCTACTGGGTCCCCAAAAGGAAGTCCAACCCTGCCATGTTTTTGCAATACCACACTTCCCTCTGTTCTCCACAGCAAAAGTTAGGGCACAATATTTCACTCTTGTCAGGGTCAGAGCTCCTATCTGCGCTATGTTTTCCCAGGAATACAGCAGTGTGTTCAAATAGGCACGCACAAGCTCTGAGAGAATTCTCACGGTTCTGACTTGCTGGACACGTCTCAGCAGCTCTGCCTGGTTTGATCACTACAAGCTTTCAGCAGTTACACGCAGTGGGGCAGCTCTTCCACGTCACTGCCGTCAAACTCGTGGGTCCATGCACTTGTCTGGGTCGCTGCTTTTGCTTCGCTTGTTCTCCGGATGACCTCATCCCGAGTTGAGACAAAGGGCCACATGGAAAGTTTCACTTATTGTAATACTTGCCCTTTGAATAAGAGTAGTAGGGCCCGGGAGCCTGGGAAGAGTTAGGTGAAGCTGAGAGCCCGAAGTCACTCTGAAGTGAGAGTGTTGTAATTCCAGTTGCCAGAGGAGATTAGTGGTCTCCGTATCGGTGGTCATTTCTGGCTAACACCTAGAAGGAAGGCTACTGAGTGCCATCCGGAGCAGGCTGCATTATAGGCAGGCTGCTCTCCTTGAGTGGAGTAAGTTCAAAGCTGCTTATGATTTTCCCAAAACAAAAGGCCCGTTTCTCACTCTTTTGCCTCCTTTCTTCTTATTCCGCATATCATTGTTGCTGCTGAAGAGACAGTTTCGTAAATGACCATGAACGAGTGCAAGGGTTGGTGATTGAATAGATGACAGGGGATCTTCATCGAATGGTATCTGATTTTATGCAGCTATGATAATGCAGCTAATTCGGGTAATGCCACAGAGCAGTGAGAAATAACACAGTTGGGTAGAGGAAACACTCGACTTAGACTCTCTGCCAGTTGTCAGCTGTATAATTTATGCACGTTGCTTTATGCCCAAGCCTGATTCCTTCCCGTACATAAAGGGGGTGGGGGTTGGATTAAATGATTAAAACCAGCTTCCAGCCCTAAGAATCCATGATATTATGATCTCTGCTTTAATTTCTTTTTTCCTAAGAGGCTTATTACTATAAAAAATTACTTTATACTTTAAGTCAGAGGGGCCCACAACAATGACTAATCAATTTAGATTCTTCTCATCCCCTTTGGGAGAAATTAAATTCAAGCCTCTCTCTTTATTGATGTTTTACAAGCTTGGAAGATGGCCACGCTAATCCACCACTTGGTGTTTTGGAACACAAACAGACATACTTTTATAAAACTGCTCTTTACTTAAACTCGCTGTCCTAGTCGAAGTAGCAATTCAGCTCAGGGAAAAATACTGCCAGAGTCACCATAAGGGGACTGGACGCATCTACAGCCTCACTCGAGCTCTTGCATCATTCCTGCTATAGCAACAGAGCCCACTCCGAATACCCAAAACACAGCTTTCTCCAAACAGTCCCAATTGCCAACCCAGTATGGGAGTCTGGGAGCCTTTGGCAAATAAACCGAACAGTCTTATGAAATTTGGTGCAAGACTTACACAATAACAGCAACAGTCTGTAAATGCCCTCCCTCTCCTCCTGTACGCAGACACGCACGGCCCATGCACAGCAGGGCCTGAGGCAAGTCCTTTCTCCAGAGAGATATACAGGGATATTTGGTTGGATTCATTTTCCAGTTTTCCTCTTGGTTTGCATCACATCATAGGTAGAAAAGTTCTATCTGACAACCGTAGAGTCAGGCTGGCTGTCGCTGCCCGCTGCCGTGACTGAGGAGTTTCTAAGATTGATAGGTTGTGTGGTCTGTCTGTGAGGTACATGCTACCAGCTATGGCCTTGAACAACCTGTTGTACTTCCTGTTTCTGCTGTAGTGAGCCACTGCTTGCATCCTTGCCCTTTGTCCAAACTGTCACTAAATGTGGAGCAGATTTGATGCGTATTGGGTTGTGAGCACCTTTACCACTAGAGAAGACTTCAGCTCTTTAGATTTAGACTTCATTTAGACTAGATTTAGACTTCAGCTCTTTAGATAACCAGATGCAAAAATAGGACTGAAAGGATTGGGTTAGCTCTTTTTATCATGACCTTTTTAGTACAGAAGACCTGATGCAAGAGCAGCAACAAAAAGATTATTCCTTGAATGACCCATATATGAACTTGTAGAAAAGTAAGAGAAGCCCCCTTGTTCTTATTTCATTTATTCTACATAATATTCTGAATTACTAATCAGTTTTTTGCTAGGTCCAGCCTTGCTTCATCTTCCTACCTCCAGACCAAGTGTCCATTTTGATATTTTTAAAGCCCTTTTGATTGTTGTATAGGGCCCTCCTGTGCTGAGAATAAAACCTGCTATTGGAACAGAACCCACTGCTTTGCGGAATCAGCACTGGCCCTAGGGCGTGGGTAGCAATAAGCCTCCACTTCCGCTGGAGACACCCCAGTTCCTGGGTGAGTGATGGAACGTAACAGGTCACTGACACCCTCCTCGTCGTCGTTCCCCACAGACATGGGGATGATGCAATCAGAGCCTCGCTCCTCCTGGGGCTCCATTTCCTCTCGCAGCAACCATTTAGCCTGGCTCAAAAACAGCCTGCTTGCTGCCTTTGGTAGGAGAGAGATGCACACACGAGCCGAGGAGGTCAGTCAAGCGTGTCTCTGAGGTTTCTCCCCGTGGATTGAATTCCCTGAGATGGAAGATCAGAAAGCTGGCACTCTGGTTGCTTAGTATTCCAGGAGAGTATATTCCCTGCCAGGAACTCATCCTTAGGCATCCAGATCTTTCCACAGATCCCCTTCGCTCGCTCCCTTCCTCCTTCTCCTGGTGAACCTCAGCATTGTATCTCCACGTTGCACAACACAGATCAGGTTATCTGGTCATTATAGAGATTTGTATATAAAAAACTACTTTTGTGAGGATTTTTGTATATTGTTTTTCTATTTGTTTTCTACAGCTTGAGGAGAGAGCTGGCAAACTGTGAATCTAATTTGATCTTGCTGCCAGCAGATATATTTTGGCTTCCTGATGAGAATCTATGCTACTAGAGCCAATATCTTGCCCTCGATCAGTATTGTACCCCAAACTCACAGCTTCCTTCAGCCCAATCTTCTATTCTTTTTTTTAAACAAATCCCTGGGCTTCTTTGCTATTATTTATAAAGAGCATGAGAAAATGTAATGTATAGTCCTGGATATTATATGTTTCATATTGAGTTAGCCTTTAATAATGTTACAGGTTTGTATCTATTCTTCATAAATCATAAAGAACTCAGCGTAGACTGAATTCCTCTATTTAGTATCTGTAATTTTGCAGACAGATATTTTCTTATGGTATTTTCTATAGAACCACATATGCAGAATTATAACCAATTACAGCACAAGACGTTTCGGCAGCAATTTAAAGCTATCAGTTGTCTCCTGGGCCACATTTCAAAAAATGCAGGGATCCAGCCCTTTGTGATACAGTGAACAAAATGACCATAAAGAACAAGGAATCCTTAAATCTCTCCACTGATTAGGATATACATCTTACCAGCTGGTCTCTGTAACTCGAGGGATGGTGCTGACTTCTTATTTTTGACACCAGGCCTTGTTTTTCCAGTTATGCATTCAAATTATACTTTTCTCCAAGATGCTGGAAAAGAAGGTGATGATAGCAGGATCATCTCTATCCCAGAGTCTCCCATGCCCTCTTAATGATGTATGTAAAAATTGGCTTGGGAGAATTCGAACAGCTGAGATTGAGGTTAGTGCTAGGAAGCAAATCAAGACAGATGTATTGCAGTTCATTCTTGCCAAGAAAATTGGTAATCAATGTCACATCGTTATGGGAATTGGACACATATTTTTAGGGGGAAAAAAATGAAGCAATCCTGAGGCAATAGGTGGGAGCTTCAAGTCACACTGAAATTGAGAAGCAGCCCAGGTAGATTCTGTCCTCAGGTGAATAACAGTCTATGTCATTTCCCAAGGCAAATCAGTAGCCACTTCAAAGGGGGTCTTTCTTCCACCTTCCTACCTCCAGACCAAGTACCCATTTAGATATGTTTAAAAGTCCCTCTGATTCGTATATAGGGCCCTGGTGTGCTGAGAAAAAAAACCCACTGCTCTGCAGAGTCAGCACTGGCCCCAGAACCCATGTAGCAACACGCCTCCCTTTCCACTGGAGACAGCCCAGTTCCTTGCACCGAACACACTTTCCAATCTGATTATAGGGCTAGTATCCTTGCCATGTGTTAAGATGTAGTCGGTTACATAGTAAGTATACTGGGATATATTTGAGCTTGCTCCTCATTAAGCAAACAGATTAGAAGTTCCCTCAACTGGCAATGATTGTACCTGTGATTTCCAAGTACAGATAGCTGTCAAAGCATGAAGTTCTTGTGTGTACACAGTAACACTTGGTTCACGCATGAAGAACAGTGCCTATGCACTTGTGTAGCAATACTGTAGGTATCTATGTGTAATTTCAGTGAAATGGTGCATAGATATAATTTAAATGTTATTCTTGACTGTTCATCTAAATGTAGTAGGCTTCTTGATAGGTGGTTTGAAAACCATTGTTTTCCTTTTTAGAGACCTAGTAGTGAGTCAGTTCTCCTTTTTCTTTATGTGATTTGGAGATGTATATCAGTGAAGCACTTATCCATGAATCCTTTGTACCAATGATTGAAGTTTGTATGCATCCAGCATCTTTGTAGACATGCAGTTCAGAGCAAGAGAGAGTTAGTTGTGGGCCATGATCCTCAGTGAAAAGTCATCTGCCACCTGTATAGTGCACGGTGAATGCAGCTGTGGAACTTTTGATTGTCTAAGCTGAGCCAGGTTTAACATGAGGACATTTATCTACAGCCCTCCTCTGCTTGCTTGGTGGATGGGGCTCAGAGACACAGAAGGTTAGTCTGCTTCTGTGCTAGCATCATGTCCTCAGGTAAAGGTCTGCCTCTTTGATTGCCAAATACTGATCATGATGCTCATGACTTAAAGGTTCAGAAGAGCCTTGTCTCCCTTGCTCTCTCGAGTCATGGTACTGAAAGGATATTTCCCGACTAGCTGCCATGCAGGCCAAACCCCACAAAAGCACAGTTGTGGCCGTGAACTGCACCGGTGTTGGTGAGAGCTGGGGCACTAGAAGCACAAGAATGGTCCGTGTACAGCTTTGGGGTTACAGAAAGGCAACTGATAAAGCACAGCTCCCACATATGTGAAGGGAGTATGAACTCTACCTAGTAGGCTCTGCGTGCATGTTTGAGTGACTGAAGGTGACATTAACTAATGCAATGATACACTTGCTGCCTAAAACACGCATTCTGTCTAATTATCACTAAATGGGATGCTGTGGGGTCTATAGTTCCTGTAGCCCCCTTCTCTGCAAGGACAGAGAATGGCCATGTGCATTGGGGCCTCCTCTCTTTCCACAAGAGAAGTGACGCCTAAGAGATCCCCTAAGGTCACAAAGCACCTTAATTTTCAGTGGCTTCTCTAGTGATTAAAGTGAGAGGTCTATATACATGGTGGACAGCCACACTTTTCCTTGAACATGTGGCTTCTTCAACTTCTGTCCAATGCAGGGTAGAACCCTTATTGAAGGAAAGCTAGCCCTTGAGCAGGATTTTCTGTGAAGATTCTTGTGTGTCCAGAATAAAAGATAAGAATGATTGTTTTCCTCATATTCACAATCCCCGTTGGTCTGAAGTCATGTAGCGTAGAGCATCTATAGCACATAGTGTATAAAGACTAATGAAGGAACAAAGGTAAAAACGTCAACTAAATTTGTGGGTTGTTTCTTATGTATTGTACTAGGAATTGCCTTGTTGGCAAAGCACATTTTGGGTAGTTGGGGTCTTTTGTCTTCACCTTTAGCTTTCTAAGCTTTCTTACAATGTGGACTGATTACTGTAACATTTCATGTATAAAATAACTGGACGTTCTTTCTATACTGGAAATAATCTGTGAATCCAAGATTTCACTAAGTGTTTTAACTTTTATGTATATATTTCTCATCAATAAATGTGGATTTCAATTTCTCTTGGTTGCTGTCTGCCTTGCCTTCAGTTCTCATTTTCAACTAGTCTTGTTTCCCTAGTAAGGGTCTCCGGTGTTCCTTTTGGAGAAAATTGAGGATTGAAAACTGCAGTTCCCAAATAAATATTTTTAGGAAGTCTAAGATATATATTGGAGTCACATCTCATGATCTAAAATTGGTGTGTTGGACAAATATGGTGTATACTCAAAGTGATCCCTGTGGATCAGCCATTATGGATGGACTGACCCTCAGATCTCAGCAATTTAAAACAACCAAGGTCTATTTTTGCTTATGTGGCCTGTCCATCACAAGTGGACAGAGGGACTCTTTTCCAATGTCATCTGTACTGAAAGAGTCTGAGAGGGACTTCATCTATAAGGACATGGCAAATCTTATACTGACTCTCAAACGTTACATACCTCACTTCTCCTCATGATTCAATGGTCAAAGCAAGTGACACGGCTCTACCTAACTTCAAGGGGGCAGGGAAGTTCAGCCTTACTAGGTGCCCAGGAAGGAAACGGGCAGTAGTTGGTGAATAGCTCTAATGACTATCAGTTTATAAGAGTCCCTTCAATCATTCATGAAGGATAGTGTGCACACATACGGTCTTTCAGTAAGCCCAACACAGCAAGTCCTTCCCTAGGACTGGAAAAATCATTGCTGTGGAAGGAAGTGGCAAGCATTTAACAGTCATGCTGTAGAAATAAAATGCATGGTCTTCAAAAGTAGGGTCACACAGCATAATGAGATTCTCAGGCAAAGGAAGATGTTTATTTAGGAATGAAAACCCAACAAGAGAACGGCAGCAGGTTCTCTGTTTACACTCGGGGGCACCCCCAGATTGAAGAGGATGGCTTGGATGGGTTGAACTGTTCTCTCTCGTTCTTCTTGCGGTGGGGAGAAGGAGGCACATATTTGTTTTTTGTTTATTTTAATTATTTAGCTTTACAGGGGAAGGGAAGGAGAGAGGGAGAGAAATATCAATGTATGGTTGCCTCTTGTGCATCCCCTGCTGGAAACTGGCCTGCAACCCAGGCATGTGCCCTGACTGGGAATCGAACCATGGTTGTTTGGTTCACAGGCCCTCGCTCAATCCACTGAGCTATGCCAGCCAAGGGACACATATTTGTTTTTAAATACATAAAATACATAAACGTGATACATGGCATTTCTTTTCGCCAATGTCAGCAATGTATTTAAATTGTTGATGAAAATTGACAGTTCATTTGAAAAGACGCTCTTTTCCTTCCTTTGGATTCAAGTCTACATCATGTGTTTGTTTAAAATGTTACAATCTTATTGATAGGAACTGTGTTCGTCAGTAGAAGTCCAGGTGGCCATCCTGTTTTATGGTAGCAAAGAGTCACAGATCAGAGCTGTGGCAAACTTAACACTTTAGTATGGATACACTTTGGTCAATACCAACCACTCCATCAAAAGAGGACACAGCCAGAGAGAACTTGACCGTGCTTGCTTAGAGAGCATGAGCCCCATATTTCTTACCTTTTCTTCTGGAACAGCGGCGTTTATTCCATTCATTGTCATTGCTAAGGACAGTTAAATGTTGCTTTTACTTACCAGTGCAAAAAATAATAATAATTTGGGGGATGAGAATAGAAGGAGGAATTGTGGAGTAAAAGTTATGAAACAGGACTTCTGATCTCTGCACTGTCAGTAAAAAGTTGAAGAAGAGTGGCCAAGTCCCTTTGCAATTTGGAAGTCATTTCTGCCTGTACGAAATTGGGGGTTTGGATTAAATAATGTCTAAATTTTTGAACTCTGAAATTTGAATCCTGTCAGCCAGGTAAGTCATCATGACTACAGATAGGTTAGTTTTTAATCTTATTATTTTAATATAATACCTCATACCTACAATAGAATATATGTAACTGTATGTATCTAAGTTATAATACCAGGTGATGTAGAAGCATACAACCCCATTACTCAGGACGGGAACTAGAACATGACCAATAATTGCCCTTGACCTTTGCGTGCCTCCTTTATCCCATTCACCTGCTTTACTGCCCGGAGGAAACTGCAGCTAGGCATTTTGTGTTTCTCATTCCCCTGCTTTAAAAAACAAAAGATTACTCTCACACGTATGCAATGCCTAAACAAGCTTTTTTATTTCTGAACTTGATAATAAGGGTATCGCACTGCGTGTTGTTTTTTGAACATGTCTCTTTTCTAGTGAACATTGTGTTTCTCAGTTCACCCACGCTCTCACGAGCAGCTGTGTTTGGTCCATTTTCACTGCTGTATAGTATAGGGTGGAAAATGTACCACACTTTGGTTATCCGTTTTCCTGCCAGTGGAGCGTCGCCTCAATTCCGGTTGTTTTTTCTGTGTCAAACAGTGCTGCTATGAGCATTCTTGTATATGTCTTCTGGGTGCCTGCCCCGGGGAGGCTTGGACGTGTGCTCCCAGATACACTATTTAAAAACCTGTGTGAGTGCATGTGCATGTGGAGGGAAAGTTTCTACTCGACTCTTCCACCTATCTGTCCATGGCCCCTCAGCAGGCCCATTTGCAGACCGATGCCGCAACCCCCCGCAGTCCCCACAGTGTCTAAGGGAGTCCTCTCTTTAAAAGGAATACTGAGGCAGGCAAAACCCAAGTGTTTTTAGGAAGGGAATGTCAGTTTAAGCTGAAGGCTTCTTTCCTCAGGCTCACAGGGTAAGGCCTTTGAACATAGCTCTGACGGTAGCCAGGGGGCTCACTAAGTCTTTAATCTCTTCTTCAGACAGTAAGGTGCTAGGCTTGGCCAGCCCCACTGCCCTCAGCAGGGTCTTTGCTGGGATGTGATGGGTTGTCTGAAAGGAAAGGTTACAGGAAGTAAAGCAATCTTTCCACGCATGCCAAGAGCCACTCGTGGGCCCTCCGGCTACAGCCGCTTCAGAAGACTGGGGAACTATGCAGAGCAGCGTATCTGCCAGGGACGAGCTGTGTGGCTTTCACGTAAGGCATTGAACTTCTTCTGGTCACCCCTCCGTCCAACCACAGTGACATAAACAGGAAGCCAGGATTCCGTACGTCAAAGAACCTCAGGTGGCAGAAGATTCAGTGACCTCCAGGGGCGCATTCTCGAGGTGTGCTCCCCGCTTGTAGCGTCTGGGCCCAGACAGGAAGGCGTGGGTGCAGATGCCCACGTATTGGACATGAGCCCCTAGAGAAAAGAAGGCCAGAGTCCCTGGCAAAAAGGCAAATGTTTTTAGCCTGATAATTTACTTCCTGGTAGTTTTTAAAGTTCAGTGAATTCCTCCTCCCATGGAAGCAGTGAGGGGCCATATTTCCCATGTCTTTAAAAAAAAGCAACCGAGCCACAGAGTCAGGCTTAAATTCAGGAATGCTTTTCAGGTCCACACTGCTTGTCCAAAAAGAGTATGAAGAGAATAAAGCCGTCCAACGTAAATGCTGTTCTTAACTTTCAAACGTTTAAAAGCAATGACTCTAAACTCTTACGAATTCCAAAAAAGCAGACAAATAAATAAAATGTGACTGCACCTCACCCTCTCTCTTTACTGGGTCAGAATGGATACGTTAAAACCCAAAGATCTATTTTTGTCCCTGATTTGAGGTAATCAGATGTTAGCCTTCCAAACGTTGCCTGGAAAAATCTGGTGTCCTCCAGTTGAAGGAAAAAAGGCAAATATAGAACTGCAGTCATCGGTGGTACACTCCTTTCGTAGCATGACCTGGCTCCCCTGGAATTCTCCAACGGTTTCTGTCACTTCCCAGATGTTTTCCAGGCCCAGATTACATCCTGGTCACAGAGGGAGGGGCTGTGGAATTTCCAAATTGCCTTCATGTGTGTGAAAAGTTCAGCTGGAAGCCTGTCTCCTGTCTCCAGCTACTTGATCCCAAAACTAACCACTCATGTTGGTGACGAGGGCAGAGGTCACTCCAGACTGGAAGTCAGAAAGGATGTCAGAGGGGAAATATGTGAAGTGTAGCCATGGCTTTTTGCAGAGAGATGAGGAAATTGATACCCTGATTTAAAATGAACCAGAGGTAACGCAATGGCAAACCAAGATTAAATCCTGGTTCTGGCCCCTTCCCAGCTGTGGGCCTTGGATTATACAGTTTGCCTCACTTTCCTCCTCTGTGGGATGGGCTGATCGTACCTGTGATACAGGGGGCTTGATGAGAGAACACCCATAAAGTAGTTAGCACAGCACTTGGCTCATATTAAGGGTTCACTTAATCGGATCTGCCATGACCATCATCATCGATGTTGTCATTCTCAGCATTATTGATCACGACTCCTTAGTGACTAATCTGGAAGGAGCCGTGCTTCCCCTTTCTCAGCCGGGCCTCTCTTCTAACCACATCTCGTGGACACTAGAATGTGGCCCAGGGCTCAGCGGGCCTTCCCCCAAATCTGGGCTTTGCTGACAGACCTGTCCTGACCCGCCTGGTCTAACGCTGCCTCTACTCCTAGAGACACTTCCTGGACATCATGAAACAGCACTATCCGATGTCACAGATGCCCCTCTACGCTTTCCACTGTTACTTGCCAAGACGCCTATTCTTGGCAGTGAGGGAAGACACTGGATTTCTTTAGGGGAAGAAAGTGAATCTCGGCCTGGCCCAAGTGGCCTCTCACCAGGACGGGAGACTGAGCTGGCTCTCCCAACGAGAAACAGGACACCCAGCAATGAAGCGATCTTGTCTGTACTGGAGAAGTCCCCCGGGGAGTCCCTAGCTCACAGTGCTGCATGTACTAGAAGAGACAAATGTCATGAGAAAGGCTACTTCTGTGGAATGTGCTCAACCCAGCAGGACCCTCCAGCACTCCCTTGGCCGGGTCTATTCCCAGCAGCTTCCCTGCCCACCATTGCTTTCTCCTTTGCCCGATGTTCTTTCACAAATGGCATTCGCTCTTTCCCTCGACAGCTTTAAGAACAGGACATGGAAGAAACTTTCTGGAGCTTTTTCAGGGGGAGCTCATCCATTTCCATCACATCCAAGTGGTGGCCTTCTACAGTTTTCCGCAATGTCAGGGCATGACCGCCACATACAGACACAAGGCCTATTATTAGTAGTATAACCACATGTATGAAATGTCACCTAGTAACATGGAGTGAAAAGGACATGTTTTTATATAGCTAAAAAATACAGACACAGCCACAGAAATGATTAATAGTAGCTATTGTCTTAGGTGCAATCTCTAGAAGCAGCATCTGAGACAGGATTCAAGTTCCCACGATTTTTCTTGTTTTGAAGGAGGACTTTTCAGGAAACTCTATAAAGGCATGAAGGAAACAGGTTAGGAAAGAGAAAGAGCTGAGCAAAAAGACAGTCTCAGGAAAAGTCAAACTTTGAGTTGTCTGTGCTTGAGGAAAGGAGACTTGTCTTGGAGCCCCACGTAAGGCAGGCATCACGGGAAGGAGGCATCCCTGCCCAGGCAGGGCAGGTCCTCTCCGAGGAGAGCCATTCCCTAGAGGAGGGAGGAAGCTGAGAGTTATTAGTTGTCAACACACCAGTTAGGGCAGCGATTTTCAACCGGTGTGCCACAAGAATTTTTAAAACATGCAACGCCTGACTATTTGGTCAGGGGTACTGACTTCTTTTGCCTTAGATTGTCAAATTAAAAAAAAAAATGACAATAGCCAACACAACAATAGCCATCTGCTGGGAATGAATCAAAATTATGCCTATTTTTTGTCAGATTGGCAATAAATATATTTTTGGTGTGCAGCAGAATTTTAGTAATCAGTCATGTGTGCCAGGAGATGAGAGAGGCTGAAACTCGCTGAGTTAGGGAACGGGTGCACTAACCTGAGAAAGGGGATCGGGGTCGAATACCCACGTGTCTAGTAAACCTTTCATTCCACACACGCCCACCACATGGCAGGTTCTTGTATACATCATTAGGACATTTAGTTCTCCTGACATTCCTGTGAGTTAGGTGTTATCGCCCTTCTTATTTTACAGGTAATGAAGGTGAGAATCAGAAACACACACAACTAAGAAGCTGGCCGGCAGACATTTCTAGTTGCAATGCCTCCCACTCTACTGGCTCTGTTTCCCCAAACAACCCAGCAGAGTGTATTGCCTGCCATGTTACCAACTTTTCATGGTGTTCGAACCTCTACGATGAGTGCAATATTCCTCGATGTCTAACCTTGAAGCCCAATCATGCATGAGATTAAGGACACTCAAAGAGGATGGGTCATCCCTGTTGTCCCATAAGATCCAACGTCACCTACGTAGCAGCTCCTGGGAGTCATGAAACTCCTGTTTGGTAAAGAGGAGATCTCAAAGGACACCTGGAGCCCCAACAGGCACCTACAGTAGCAGCTGACCACATAGTTGAAGCAGATTATTCTCTTTTCCAAAGTGCTCCCTAAATTAACAGGCCACTGAGTGTCATCTCGAGTGTCAACTTTGATCAACCGAGACTGAAGGAGATTCTCAGGCACTATCTATGCTTGCTAGGAAAGAACCACAATTGATTACCAATGACTGAAAGGAAGGGGGAGGAGGGAGAGATTCCTGTTTGTCTTCCATCTGTCTTCCTTAATTCTATCAGGATGAGTTGTTTGCTGTGAGAAACCACACCCAAGTCTGGGTGGGCTTCAGCAAAATAAGTTTATTATTGGCTGATACCATTGTTCTACCACAAGCCCGCAAAGGCCTTTCTGCTTACTGCAGTTACTCAGGGACTCCAGGCGCTAAGCCAGCCACTATTTTAAATAGGTTTGTGGCCATTCTAGAGAGGAAAAGATTTCCAGGAATGTCCTGATGGGAGAAGTTCATGTTATCTCAGCCCACAACTCATTGGCCGTAACTAGGCACATGGTCCCACTCAGCTTCAAGAGAGAATGAAATGCAACCCCATGGTCTCAGAGTGGAGGAGATCCAGGAACAGTTGTTGAACAAAGCTAATAAATTACCACAGTCCACATCTCTGGTCACCTAGTATTAATATTTGGTGCACTCTGTTTTCTACATGCAAAATGTACTCAGCAACTTCCCAAGGGAGAGCGCTTCAAAGTCTCCTCCAGTCATGGCATCAAGCTCCAAGTCCAGGATCTGGGGGAGATGCATGCTAAGTTCCTACGTGTGGTTCAGATATGGCTCCTGTTGGCTCAGAAATCAATGAAGAGAAAATACAAGTGAACTGCAGCTCCTCCCTTGCCCTCCACAGTTTAGTCACCTTAAAGACTTCCACCGGGAACAAATGGAAGACTTACAAGTCACTGAACCATAACACTTCAGAAATCCTGGTGAGCAGACATTAGAAACCCCCTATACTACAAATGAGAAAAATTTCCTGATTACGTTCTATTCTGACTCCCTAGGAGGGCTTCCGCAGTCCATTGTCTGCATGGCCCTTTAGTCCACCTCCTAGAAAATCCTCCCTTTGTTATACTCTGTTGCTGCTCCTATGCAGAGAGCATTTGGGAATAATCTCTCCTGTGGCAACATCCTCTACTTTCTGCTCAGAGGAAGTTAAGGTTCAGGGCTCCTTTAAAGTCTTAATCAGTCACAGGGTTTTCTTGTTGTAGCCTATGGCTTCTTTGGCCTCACAACTTTTAAAATTTTTGCTGGCTTTTATCTGTGTGCCTCCAGTTTCATATGTCAAGAGCCATAATCACAGCCCTTCTAGAAACACATCTCTTAACTGTGGGAACCTTGAGCCAATCAGCCTTAAGGCAGAGAACCATGCCCTTCAATACATTTTTTTTTTGGCTTTTAGTGAATAAATCATCTCTCTGTTTTATCTTTTATTGTTTGGGGTTGCAAAGCAGTTGCTCTTCTAACTCTACCAAGTTCACATTCTAGAATCTCTCTTGCCCTCTGACAAGTGATGAGCATATTTGAGACGACAGCTGCACCACTCATCAAGGCTCAGAGTGGCTGTGGTGACAGAGCCTGGCTGGGACCCGTGATGGGCATCCGGCATGAGTGAGCAATAAACCTGTGTTACTGGGGCCACAGACAACTTTCAGTTGTTGGTTCTGTAAACAGCCTGCTGATATATCAGGCAAATTTATCTCCTGCTCTGGGGTTTCAGCTTAGATTTTTCCTCTCTGTTGTAGCCTCATTTGGAAACAAAATTAAGCACTTTTGATGAGCCAGTAACTCTCTAATGGCACCTATAGAAATGATATATGTTCTACTGTCCTGAAGAAAGGGGACTTCGATCGCCAAAGACTTCCCAAGTCAGGAGGGAGGAAAGGCAGCATAGCTAAAGGTAGTGGCAGCTGATGGAATGTAAAGTTGTTTCTCTAAGATTGAGGCAAGAACGTTACAGAATTACAAAAAAAAAATTTTTCTGCACCAATTTCAAAACAACCAGTCAGAGCAACAAGAAAAAGAGTACCAAAAACCAAGAATAGTGTAAGCAGACTCTAGGACAACTTCAAGTGTTCCAACGTTCACATCATAGGGGTGCCGAAAGGGGAAGAGAAAGAGCAAGAAATTGGAAATCTATTTGAAAAGATAATGAAAGTAAACTTACCTAATTTGGTGAAGGAAATAGATATGCAAGTCCAGGAAGCTCAGTGAGTCCAAACAAGATGTATTCAGAGGCCCACTCCAGGACACATCATAATTAAAATGCCAAAGGTTAAAGAGAAAGAGAGAATCTTAAAAGCAGCAAGAGAAAAGCAGTTAGTTACCCACAGGGAAGTTCCCATAAGACTGCCAGCTGTATTCTCAAAAGAAACTTTGCAAGCTAGAAGGGATTGGCAAGAAATATTCAGTCATGAAAAGCAGGGACCTATAGCCAACATTGCTCTACCTAGCAAAGCTATCATTTAGAATTGAAGGGCTTTCCAGAGAAGAAAAAACTATGGAGCTCATCATCACCAAACCATTATTAAATGAAATGTTAAAGGGGCTTATCTCAGAAAAAGAAGGATATCAAAACTATGAACAATAAAGTGGCAATAAATACATATCTATCAACAATTGAATTGAAAAAACAAGCTAAACCAACAAGAAGAACAGAGACAGAATCATTAATGGTTGCTAGATGGGAGGGTTTTGAGGGAACAAGTGAAGAAGTGACGGGTTTAAGAAGCACAAGTAGGCAGTTACAGAATAGCCACGGGGACATAAAGTGCAGTGTAGGAAGTGGAGTAGCCAAAGGACTTATACACGTGACCCATGGACATGAACAATGGTGAGGGGATTGCCTGAGGGAATGGAGGGGGCTGAGTGGAGGGGGCAAAGGGGGAAAAACAAGGATAACTGTAATAGCATAAACAATAAAATATAATTTTTTTAAAGTGGCATAAAAAAACCCCAGCTGTGTTTTTGGAAGTTAAAATGATGTTTTTGTTGATAAAAATGACTGAAAACTAATGTTACACCTTTATTTTTGCCCCCGTGGAATGAGTCTCTAGCTATCCTCTGAGGAGGTGGAAGTCAGGAAGATGGACTTGCCTTTTCTCAGCTGGATTCCTGCTGTGGGGAATGCTCACCCTACCTAGTGGGGCACATAGAGAGTACTATTGTTCAGTGTTTATTGAGCATTTATTAGGTGCTGGACACTGCTCTGTTTATACCTTTATCCATACCCTCACAATGACTCTATGGCATAGGCACCTTTATTAGCCCCATTTTCCAGATGAAAAAACTGAGGCCCAAATATGCTTAAATGCCCTCAGGCATAATGCCTACTCAGTAAGTAATAATCAGGGAGGAAAGGATACCCCTCCTTTATTGTTCTCTTGGATACTTGGGGCTGAAAGGCAGATTAATTTCGCAAGGACATTGCCATCACAGCTTCCATACCCTAGCTCTGTCACTGGGCAGAGTTCCCTTGTTCCTACAGCTGTGAAACTCTCTTCCCTTCTCGCTTACCTGTGTGCCATTTGCTCAAGATTCAAAGTTCTGGGCAGCAGGGTCCTTTTGGCCAAGCTTGTCCAGCTCAAGCCTAAGTCATGCTTTTGTGTTCCTCACTCTCAGATCAGTTGGTGCCTCTGACACAGGCACCGCCAGGGGGCTGGGGACCTCCTCTCAGAGATACTCACTCTGCACACACTCTGGGTTACAGCTTCCTACACCAGCTAAACCAAGAAACCCTCTACTTTCTGTCTCCCAACCCTCAGCTCCCAAAGAGCTGAGATCTCTTTCTCTGCTGAAGTGCCCTCTTTCCTTCCTCTTCTATTTGTGAGTCTACGCTCTCTCAATATGTTTACTCTCATTTGAGTAAGTCTTAGGAAGGAAAGTTGGCTTAATGGAAAGTCTGAGATGGAATACTCATCGTCGAATGGAGCAACAGTGCACACTGTACCCCTTCCAACTGGCAGTGCTGGGCCAGTGCTTAGCTATCCGCCATGGAGCCCCCTTTTATAGACAGCACTGCGTAAGAAACTCACACACTCCAGTGCTCTGCTAGCTAGCGATGTCCACTTTGACAACTTGGTGGCATTCTGCTGTTTAGCAGCTGGGCCTGGGGAATATATTTCCAGCTTTATTCCAGGTTATGACTTAGATTGGAAGTAACCAGACATCACATC
Source organism: Carollia perspicillata (assembly GCA_004027735.1). NCBI lineage: Eukaryota > Metazoa > Chordata > Mammalia > Chiroptera > Phyllostomidae > Carollia > Carollia perspicillata. The sequence goes on from PVKM010002770.1 coordinate 59,489, forward strand.
TCCATTCAAATACTCTGGAAAAACCTCCACAATACAACCAGTGAATTAGGTTCCCCTTTTTCTGCCACGTAAGAGGTGTCTCTTGCTATGATTCATCTGTGTATTTATTCAGCCTATATGGTTGAGCACCTACTACGTGCCAGGCATTCTTCTAGGTGTAGAGGACACTGCAGGGAGAAGGAAGCTTAATGTGAAGTTTGTATGTCTAGCTACTGATTGTCTGAAAGCCTTACACAGTTCTAAGAATGGGCAGAGGGAGACTAGACACAGTAAGCCTGATCGAACCTCCTTACCCCCAAACCACGTCAGCTGGTGTGTGAGTAAGAGAGACAGAGTGGGGGAGGGGTTCCTCCTGGAGTGGGCAATGTGAGACACGCCTTTGCAAGATTTGCTCTCCATTCCCTTTTAATTCTTGTCCCCCATCTCTCCTGCATTAACCCCATCTACCGCTAGTGTCCCTACAATCCTCCCTTTCTCTCAGTAACCCCCAGCTCTTCCCACCGATATAATCAATCTCTGTGCATTTCAGGTCTTGCTGCTTCCCTCAGCTTTCCTAGCCTACCATGTTGGATGTCAATTGCTTTTCTCCTCCTTCAAGTTATAATCGCGCCACAGCAAATGCCGGCTCTGCGTCTGTGTCTTTTGGACTCCCGGGGATGGGCCTTCGTCTCTGGGAACTGGAGAGGCAGGAAGAAAGACTTAGGGAGAGGTTGCCACCCTGGGTGGTGGCTGGGTTTCCACTGGATTACCTAAAATCAAACATGTCTCATCACCTCTAGGATTAATTTCTTTCAGAAACCCCCTGTCCTGACCTAAATAACAAATACTATTTTCTCCCATTTATCTTGACACTCCCCCTCACCAAATTAATACCACAGACTTAATATGATTAAAGATTCACACCCACCCTGCCCCTGAGGTGATTTATCAGACGCCTTACTCTCATTACACTGCAAATATCTTATCCAAATCACGTTTCCCTAAACCTTGGAAGCAGGAGGAAATATCAGTTTATCCAGTCACACTGATATTATTTAAAATTTAACTCATTAACTTTTTTGTAATAGGAAACATTTCCAGCATAAAACTTCAGGGAATAAAGAATTTCCCAGAAGACAGATATGTGGTTGTCTGTTTCCCTTTCTATAGAAATGGAGTAGACCCCCCTGACTGGTGTGGCTCAGTTCGTTGGGGATTGTCTTGCAAAGCAAACGGTCGCTGGTTCAATTCCCAGACCGGGCACAAGCCTGGGTTGCAGTACAGCTCCCAGTTAGGGTGCACGTGACCGGCAACCGATCAATGTTTCTTTCGCACGTTGATGTTTCTCTCCCTGTTTCTCACTTCCCCTCTCTCTAAAAATAAATAAATAAAATCTAAAAGAGAGAGAGAGGAAGAAGAAACACAGTAGATCATTAATTTTGTATTTTTAGTGTTAAATTCTTTTTTAAGGAACAATGAGAGACAGCAAATGAGCCAATATCTTCTTTGAGAAGGCCCAAATCCATTTAGCCAAAAGAATGCATTGTTTCCGTGAAACCTTTCGTAAGCCGAAAGGGCATAAAGCAGAGAAGCAATGACCTCAGGACACATCTTGCTAACAGATGCACAAAACGAACCCGGATGAAAGCACAGATGCTCACGGATACAGTTCAAAGCTCTGCGGACTTGATGCTGAGATGCCGCGTCCTTTCCCGGGAAGGAGTTTGGGGGGGCCCCTCGCCCTGCTGGGGGGGGGCGCCTCTGTAACAGGCAGCTGCAAAGCCAGCACTGAGTGCTCCTTTCACTTGCACCTTTTCTTATAAAAGCAAAAATCCTCTTTGGATTTCTTTCAGTTAGTGAAAACAGGTACTAATGTAGGCCCTCGGTAAAAGGGAAGTGGTATAAAGTGAACTTTCAAAAAGCAGGGGCTACCTGTAACTCCAAACCAGAACTGAGAGCCAGAATTGGGTGTAGAACCGAACTTTTCCCCAGACACCAACAGACACGTAATGTGTGCTGCGTTTAAAACTGACTAAGCGACACGAACGGTTTTGGAGTCACAGATGAGGCTGAAACTGACTGCCTAGCTGGTCTGTGCTGCCGCCGGCCCTCCGTAGGAGCTGTCGGGAGAATGGCTCCTGTTCGAAGGATCGGTGCGTTCAGGCAGGACAGTGCAGGGCAGCAGTTAGGGAAGCGGGGCCTGGGTCCACGCTGCTCACATTGACACCCTGGCTCTGCCACTTACTACACACCCCGTGCCTTAGTTTCCCCATCTGTCAAATGGAGAAAATAAGGTACTTTATCTCACATGGTTGTTCTGAGCCTACTTTCAGTTTTCTTGGGTCAGCACAGTCTTATGTAGTGCTCTGTGCCAGGCACTGTTCCAAGACCTTCAAGACATTACAGGTCTGGTGTGGCTCAGTTGGTTGGGCACCGTCCTGCAAAGTGTGATTCCCTGGGTTTCATGTTGGGTCCCTGGTTGGGGCATGTATGAGAGGCAACCAATCAATGTCTCTCTTTCTCTCACATTGATGTTTCTCTCCCTCTCTTTCTCCCTGCCTTCCCCTCTCTCTAAATATAGGTAAATAAAATATTTTTAAATAACAGATTAATTTGTTTAGTTCTGATAACTCTATAAGCTAGCTTCTACAATCCATTTCACCACATAGGTTAAATACCTTACTTGAGTTAACTACACATTATACATTTTATATTACATATTGTACAACACGTTTTAAACAGCACCTGGGAGAGGGGAAACACCCAACGTC
>PVKM010002771.1:0-62135 GCA_004027735.1 Carollia perspicillata
GAAAACAGAAACAAATGGGAAGCCAGCTTCGCAACATCACCAGAATCAAACTCCTCTGTCGCCCAAAGAACTCCGCTCCCGGGGGCACTCCTCAGAGAAACCTGACGGCTAATGCAGCACTGTCTACAAAAGCAGAAGACCGGCAACCATCTGAATATCTAAGCATATGGGAATATACACACTGTGGCGTGTTCACTCCGTTGTTCATGTGGAAAATAACAGTTAATAAATAATAATACAAGAATGAACTCTGCTTCACATACTCACAGCTATAAACCCACTTTTGCCCTGCCTTGTATAAGTGAAAAGGAAACAGCATGGATGGGAAGGATTACCTTCCCACCCTCAGTTTGGTGGTGACCCCAGGGAAGGGAGGGGGCATGACAAATAAAAGGTGCTTCATTTCTAAAACAAAACAACAAAAAAAAAACAGCAGAACAACAAATATCTGAAGCCAGTATGGCAAAATATCAATATTTATAAAATCGGCTTGGTGGGGTGCCTATGTTTTTGATGTTACTTCTGCACATGTCTGCATGTTTGAAATATTTCATAATTTAAAAAATTTTAAGTGTGGGCAGTTCAGGAGGTTGATGCAGAAAGTACACATCACTGGTACATGAGTACTGATAGTAAAAGAAATGAAATATAACAGTAGTTTAACTTTTAAACAGGGAACATGCTAGCCTCTTACTGTAGATTAGATACGTGCACATCTATGTACATTTTCATTTTCATTTGAAACAGGCGAGAATGGGGGAAGACAATAAAGGCAACGACCGTGCTAGGCTATTGAGCCTCACTGAGGAGGAGGACTATGTAACCATCAGTGCCTGCAAACGAGAGCTGCACCATGGAGTCAGACTGTCTGGATTCAACCTCAGGTGCTACCCCTTACTAGCTATGACTTTAGGTAAGTAATTTAGTATGTGAGTCTCCCTTTGCTCATTTGTGAAACGGTGAATGATTAGGAAAAGTGCACTCTTGCTTTTTCTACGTAATTAGTCTTACCTGGATAGTTTCTTCCAGGCGGTAGCCCTCAAGAACTTGCAGGGTGTCTGTAACGTGGGTTGGGCTGAACTGACACAACAGCTCAATGAACTGCTCTGTGATGCAGGGTGATATCTGCAGCAACTCCTGATTGACATGAATACCTTCCCTGGAAACAGAAGGCAGAAGAGCAGCATAGTTTAATCATGTCTACAGGCGACAGGTAAAGAGCTTATCATCTTCAAACCAAGACTACCTTCTGGTCATAAATTAAAAATCTCATGTGACTTAGATTATTAGGATGAACTGTATGTTACGTCACAGATACTCTAAACCAGAGGTCCCCAATCCCCGTGCCGGGGACCATACAGGTCCTGTGGCCTGTTGGGAACCAGGCCGAGAGAGAAGCTCGCCTGAGTTCCTCCTCCTTCCCCGCTCCCTTCATGGAAAAATGGGTCACTGGTACCAAAAAGGCTGGGGACCATTGCTCTAAATCACAGTACTTCCCAGTTTACATTGAATAATTAAGGAAATGATATTCAGTGGAGGTTCCAATAAATCATACCAGAAGTTATATTGTTGCTCTAACAGAACAGATCACCCAATTCAGTTGAAACAATTTGATTCATATGTAGATAGATAGATAGATATTCCATTTCCCAGTCTCAACAGCTGTCTCTACCTCATGGCACCAATCACACCAGGTTCTAATGACTTCTTTAATTTCCATCTTCTCTAAAAGACTGTAAACTCTGTGAGGTAGGTACCAGCTTGTCTTCCCACTAATGAATTCTCAAAACCTACAACAGTGTACTTTCACTGAGAATCGATTTATCATGTGCCAAGACTATGTTAATTTTAATAGTCATTAAAGTTAGCAGTGGGTATATGGCACAGCAGGTAGCTGATAAATGACTAATAAAAAGAGCTTTGAGAAATGGATATAATGAGTTGTATTTATGAGCAAGAATGATAAGCAAGTCAGAAATGGATGTAAATTCACTAATGCTACAGTTTACTTATTAAAGTTTTGATTAAGTTGATGTTGCCTAATCATTTCCCAGCAGACACATTATTTCCCTCACAAATGAATGCATCAAAATCTGTTCATTTGGGTGATTTGCTTGGTTTGATGTGTATTCACATCTTCATTATTTGTACAGGGTTTTGCAAATAAATGTCTGGAAAGAATCAAACACTGTGACTCATCGGCAGATGCTTATGTCTAATCTTAATTTGCTCCATAGCTTTGCATTTATAAGACATATTAACAGAAGTAGGACGTAGATAAAAATTAACATCGCCTACAATATGGTGTAAATATCTGAAAAGTACATCGGCTCACCTTAATGTCCAGAAACACTGATTAGCATTCCCTTTTCTCTTTTACCTAATAGTGTTCTGTTGAGACACTACCTTCATCACACCTAGAGAACTACTGTCATGTCCCTGAAGTTACCATGGGCGCCCTCTATTTTCTTCCTGTAGACCCTTCCGGCGGGATCTATTCCTAGCCATATCTGACTTTGTTGCCCTGGTCCTTGTAATCTTCACCCGTTTTATATTTGGTTTATATTTGGTTTCCTCCATTTGAGAGCAGTCCAATTTACTACTTCCAGTCAGTTAAGTTCAATTTCATGTACGCTTACTGAGTACCTATTTATTATGTGCCAAGGCTGTGCAAATGCTGGGGAAACAATGATGAATACAGGTCTTTGCTCTCAAAGTTTATACTGTACTTGGCCACAGACACTTAATAGACAATTGTCAAGTTGCGTGGTAGGAACACTCAAGTGGTGGTTTACATTGAGAATGGTGGTCACTTAAAAAACTCTGGAGTTAAAGACAGTTGTGAAATACAAACAACAACAAAAATTGAAAACCTCATCTTTGGGATTTACAGCCAATTTGAGAAGATACTGAATTAGCCCATTAGTGAGTACAGAAAGCCCCAAGCAGCAGAACCTCATCACCCAACTTCTGGTCAAGTCTGAGCATCATAAAGCTCTTAATTTGGGAAAGATTTCCTGTGTCTAAATATAATTCCTCCTGTAACTGAAGCCTCTTACTAGTAAAAAGAAGTGCTATTTACCATCATTTACAGAAAACAATTAAGTCCTCACTTAAAGAAAAGTTCCTTGGCCTGAACTAATCCTTTCTTTTCTCTTATGTATAACTTTCCTGTCCTACACAGTTTTTGCCAATAAAAAACCCTTCCATTTGGCACAGCTTCAAGAGCACCTCGCTATTCACTAGATGGGGTGCTCCCGATTAAAAGTTGTTTAATAAAGCCAATTAAATCTTTCAATTTACTCAGCTGAATGTCTGTTCTTTAACAGGGGCAAAGAACATAATGAACATTAAGCTAACTACATCTCTCCACGTCCTCTCACTGTCATTCAGTCACACACGCACAGACAGGATGCGCGCTGAAGGGGCTCAGGACAGGCCGCCCCAAGATGTGCTACTTTGGCATGTAGATTATTTTGAGCTGCAGGCAACTGAGACCCTGAAGGCTCAAGAGAAACGTTTCCCTTTCCCTTAAAGAATTTAAAGTGGAGTCTTGCCCATATAAGAGTGATTACCTGTTTATATGGCAGGGCAAGTATCTAATTATCGCGCACCTGCTCTTCTTGCCCTCCTGCGAGTTACCCTCGTCCCACATGGAGCCCCAGGTGCCTTGCTTTACTGCTTAGCTCATGGCGTCATATCTACCTTGTTTCACCTTCTGTCTGAACCGGTCGTGTGTGGAGGATCTCTGACTCACACGTGTGGGGCTGCCATACACACGTATACAATGAAATTTGGTTATTTTTATCTTGTTAATCTGTCTCATGTAGACTCAGTTATCAGACCAGCTGAGAGAACCTAGAAGGGTAGAGGAAAACTTCTTCCTCCCCAACAGTGCATACTATTTAATGTTATGTATTTTTGTCAGTTTAGCATTATTTTTATATTTACATAGCCATGTTTGTCAATTTGGTATTTAATTATGCTCATATGCCTTAATATTTATTTGGCCATCTCCCTCAACCACTTTTTAAGATAGTTTTTCTCACTATATAAATGCTACTATGGATATTTGAATATTAACTACTTTTTCTTTCATAGTATTTCCTTAAAATATATTTTCCAAAACATAATCACTGGACCAAAGTATGTGCATACCTTTTAAGCGCTTAATAGATATAGGTAATTGCTCTCCAGGAAACAGAGTGGACTAAGAGGGAAGAAAACACGTTGGAAGGGGGAGTGACCAAGTGTGGCGTGGCCTATGAACAATTAGTTCAGTACGGCTGCAGAATAAAGGGGAAAAGAGAAGAGTCAGGACGAGAAAATGAAGCCGGGTATGCCTGAATCAGGTCAAGAAGGGCCTGCACACCACGAGGAGTTTAGACTTTACCTTGAGTGATGGGAACTGAGAGAATTGTGAGAAGGGGAAAGGAGACATTATCATTACTTGTCTGCTTGAAAACAGAAAGAGAATTAGGAAGGCTGGTTAGGAGACCGGACAGAGAGACCAGGAGAGAGACGCTGAGTGACGGAACCAGTGTGCGCAGACGAGAGCTGGACGCACATGGAAATCGCAGCCCTGAGGTAGATTTTTGATGACTGGTTCTCTGTGGTAGAGCTAAGAAGGTGGAGTTGGAGTAATTAAGAGAAAGTAAAAAATTCATCACTCAAGATTTTTTAAAAACACTACAATTGCTTAATTACTTGTCCATTTCCTCCATCGGAATGGAAATATTATAAAGTCAGAGATTCATCTCATTCACCACTTTACTTCCTATGTCTTTCAGTGCTTAGTATGCTATATTTACTCAGTAAATTGTTAAATGAAACAAATGGGCAGATATGCCATTTGTTAAGAGAGAAAATAAAGGAGGAAAACAGGTTTGGACTTAAAAGTATGATTTTGAGCCATTTCAAACTCTCACATAGTAGTTAGCAGATAATAACGTCATGATAAAGAATTATAAATAAAGAAAGAAAGAAATGCATGTAAGCTATTTTCTATCTATCTAGCTATCTACCTACCTCTCTATCAGGTCTGGAGATTAGGAGATGATGGTGCATCAGAGTTCAAAAGACTGAGTTTGAGCTGCTGGCAAAATAATGCACTAAGCAAAGACACAATACTTGGTGGTAAGCCTGGCCAAGTTGACAGGCACTCATTAAAGCAGAAAGGTATTTTTACATGTAAAAGTTCACGAACATATATAACATTCTAGTTTTTAATTTTAACTTTGACATATGCTATTTGAACACTGTGTCAGTATCTTAAAATGCCCCTTCACAATTATGCGCAGAAGCACCAACAGAGTCAACTTAAATCCAGTCTAACCGTCTCCGTGATCCATGTTTTGCTCCTTGGCAAAGACGCTCACTCACTTGGCAGTGTTCCATTTTTACTTTATTTTGATTAAAGACTTAGAAATATAATCTGACATTTTATGTGTGTTTTTTTCCTACGAGAAAATCGTACCATATATTTTGGAGGCCTCCAGGACATTGTTAACAAAGGCTAATTTGACATTACCAAGACAATCATACTGAGGAAAAAACTGTGAATATAAATGTACCTTCACATTCTCCTTACTTTTATGAAACTTATAGCCTCACAAAAAGCATTAGCGTCCTTTTGTATTAACCTTCAAGCATTCCCACTGCACAAAAATCCTGCATCTGGATGTACATATGTCAGAACTCCGGTGAGAATTCTCGGCCAGCAGGAAGGCACACAGGGAGCAAGGGTGGGAGTGGGGTGGGGGTGGGGCTTTATGTAGCAGCTGTCCCAGAGAAGGGATTTAGAGGAAGATGCAAATCCCTTCTCTCCCAAACTCTGGCCTCAATTCAGGAAAATAATTTGCCACTGCAGGATTAAACCCCCACCTCCTCCCCTCGAAACTATCCTTTCTACATACAGATGTCACCAACATCTTTGTAGGTCAATTAATTCTACTGAGGATATTATTTACATAGCAAAGATAAAGAAATTGAATAAAGAAAATAGAAATACAGTATACATAAGAATTCAACTAGATGGTTTGTTCCTTTAAAAATGCTGTTGACGAAATAAAAAGCTACCCTTTCAAAAACAGCTGAATGGCCTGGGCTGGTGTAACTCAGTGGACTGAGTGCGGGCCTGCACACCCAAAGGTTGCTGGTTTGATTCCTGGTCAGGGCACATGCCTGGGTTGCAGGCCAGGTCGCCAGTTCAGGGGTGTGAGAAGCAGCCGATTGTTTCTCTCACACATAGATGTTTCTCTCCCTCCCTCTCCCTCTTTCTGAAAATAAATAAAATCTTTAAAAAAAAAGGAACTCAATGAATACATGTATATGCTAAATCAAAATTGCATAAACTATATATACACAAGAACGATGGTCCTATTAACTCAGGTTTTGGGGGCAAGAACAGAAAAAAGCAGTATTCTGTTATGACACACAAGCAGCCCCCATCTCAACGTAACTGCTTTCTTTTGTTTGCTCTGCTCTCCAGAAGGCTTCCGCAAGAGTTTCACGGGGAGGGTAAACCTGGACGTTCAAAAATATTCTACTGCTTAAGAACGAAAAGGGAAGAATGAAAGGCAAAAATAGTCTCAAGCTGTCTGCCAGAGAAAACTGCTAGGCAGGGCCAGTCTACTTATTCTTGGTATCCTTTTGTCCCTACTATGAATGGAAAAGGGCTTCTGTAAGAATTCTGATTAGTTCAAGAGCCTGAAAGTAACCTCACAGGGTGATCTGATCATAAATTCCTGGGCAGGTCATGGTGGGTGACTATGGTGGGCCCCAGGCCTGTAACTTCTTCACACCTTTGAAATGCCACAGTAATCACCCCCAGGGGAGGTGAAACCACCCTCCAGGGAGCACCCAATATTGTTATTGATCCTGTAATCCAATCACAGAGATTTCCCCACCTTGCTTTTTCCCTCTTTCATGTAATCTTCCTTATAGTTTCCTCCTTTATTCCCAATATACAAAAAAGACGTGTAAAACTGTCACTCACTGAAGCCCTTGAGATCCTGCTTCACGACACCTGTCGTCGGTTCTGGCTCAAATAAACTCATAAAAATTCTCCACAGGTCTGGATGTTCTTATATCAACACTAAGTATATTTTTCCATACTGTTCTCCCCTAGTTTCCCACTTCAGTTTTCCCAGTACCTGACAAGACTCTAACCCTTTACTTCAGGTTAATCAACAAGCATACCCATTTTTAAAATTGTCTTAATAAGCACACCCATTTTAAAAAGCTAAATTGGGACGGGAAATCAGTCATTCAGAGCCTAATGTAAACTAGTCCACACTACCTACTGTCTTCTTCTTACCCTGGAAGTTAGTGGGTCCTGGAAAAGTATTTTTTCATCAGTGTGTATGCTTCATTGTATTTATGTTACTTGTATATTCTCACTGTGTAAGAGGGTCATAATACAGAAGTTGACAAAGTAATTCAAGTTTTGATTGGGCTTTTTAAAAATCTATATACCTAGGAACAACACAACTGAGTGTGCTTAAAAAGCGGAGAGCCTGAGGAAGTTTGTGTCCCCTGCAGCCCTGGACAGAAGGGAGCACAGTGGGTGGAGGCAGAGTTCAAAGGAAACCAAAGACAAACTTTCTATAATCAAAACTGTGTCTAAGGCTAGCTCAAGAAGCTCCTCTTCCTTGCCTCATCTGCACTCAGGCTTCTTAACCTTGGTCCTCACCCTCAATCCAGAATTCTGTACATCATTAGTGACAGAGTTCAGGATATGCTACCCCAAAATACGGTACCTTGGCATAAAGAGTATTTCAAACTAAAAGGATCTGAGAAATGGCAGGTGCAGAAAGGACTCTCTGACCCTCCTCTTTACCCCAAAGCAGATTATATGACTTTCATGTGAGAGTGCTCTCCCTATACCTGGAGGAAAGGAGCATCCTTATCCCTAAAGATGGAGGAGCACGGAGAGGACTCCAAACAAACAGGCCTTGCACAGTTTTCCCAGTATATCATCCTTAGCTCATGTCCTTTGGTCCTATCTCATTTTTCCATGACTTTCTATTCTTCATCAAACCTAGGAAAACACTCCAGTTTAGCTGCTTCTTCAGGTCCTTCATAAGGAGGTTCCTGTGTCATGCAAAACTTTAAGTAAATTTGCATATCTTTCACTTCTTAATCTGTCTTTATACAGAGGTCCAGCCAAGAACCTAGAAGGAAATATTTTTTTCCTCCGCCCCTGCCTTTAACCCTGAATGTAAATATATATAGTATTATATATACTTAATGTAAATTGAATATGTCTATGTGAGAGTGTGTGTGTGTGTGTGTGTGTGTGTGTGTATAATTATATATTTACATTGCAAGTTAAACAGACTTTTATGGGTTAATCTGAGAACCATCATTTAATATGCTCTTAATAGCCCTGGCATATTTGGCTCAATTGGTTGGAGTGTTGTCCATTAACTGAAGGGTTGCAGGTCTGATTCCTAGTCACAGCACGTGCTTAGGCTGCGGGTTTGATTCCTGGTCCAGGCATGTACAGAAAGGCAACCAATTGATGCTTCTCTCTCCCTTCCTCTCTGAAAGTCATGAAAAAATGTCCTCTGGTGAGGAAGAATGTGTGACAAGTTAATGTAGAGTAATTATCCTGGGTTAGGGTTAATTCAGGGAGAGAAAGCATACTGCATAAATGTAAAATTATTTGTGGTTTACTAGTGAACAAAACAACTTTCACAGTTTGCTTAACGAGATTTACCTAATTAACCTCTTTCAGATCTAGGTGTAGGTAATAACAGAGCAAGATTTTTCACGGAAGACCCCTGAAACTCTTGCGATATGATGTGTTTATTACTGTGAAGTTTAAGTTAGAGTTATTACAAGATCAGCACAAATGACTGTATATTTACATTACCTAATATCAATATTTTTTTATTTAAAAAAAGTAAGAATTGGTCACCACTGGTTTCTATACTTTTGTTTCCTGTAAGAAAAGGTCAAATTCAAAGCTGAACCCTTTACGTCCTTCCAGCTTGAGCATCTCCAGGTAGGATGGTTGGAGAAAAGAACTTGGTTAAAATAAACCATCCTAGGAGTGGAGGAGTCAAACCTAGGAGAACAAAGCTGACACTGGAGGAAACACAGGAGAGGACAGAGAAGGAATTACGGGGCACTCGGCCTCCCGGGAAAGGCTGGGAACTGAGGCAGAGTGCCTCCTCCTTCCACTAGCTCCGCCCTCTGGCCTTCTCTCAGTCTCCTCCCCGGCTCTTCCTTCCCATCCTTTTCCCAGCCCTCTTCCTTCCCTCCTAACCCCCAACTCCAATTCTGTGATATCCTAGGCATAGACCAGGGCTCCAACCGGCTCTCAGAGAAATACAAATGATGAACAGAAATTAAAAAAATATATATAGCTTCAGTAATATTCTGAGAACAGGAAATTAAGACAGATACTTTGAAAAGGTCTTGAAGTGGGTGGGGTGCAGGAGAAAATGTATTCAGACTGCTTTTCTAAACATCTGAACATGACTCTAAATTCAAATGTGGCAGAGACTACTCAAGGTTTAAATGACTGGGATTTCAAAAAAATTGCTGCAATCAACCAAATCACTGGTATTTTGATATTTAAAAATAGCACAGAATATTGGAATAACCAAAACTGATATTACAGTCACTTAAGTAAATGGCTATTTTCAATGGCTGGTGTATATTATAATGCGACTTAAAGGTTTATATGTCTGAGGTGAAAGCTGTTGCATCCTGGAATATTACACTTAAACCAGCAACTGTAGGTGTACGTCGAAAATATCCCCACCCACAGTGACTCCGTGGGGTTGGGCCCAAGCATCTCTATATTTTTAACTTTCTTAGGTAATTCTGACACACACTTCTGGTTAAGAATGACTGTCTCAGAGTGTGTTAAATGTTACTGCCCTCAACCCCCAATGTACTCCATAGTCACACAAAGTGTTAAGATCTCACATGAGAGCTACTTTGCTTACAAAGCCATTACTAATTTCATCATCTCCTTGGGCTAGTTTTTATCTGATGCGTACCAATAAGTAGCACTTAAAAAACATTCAAACTTTCCTTCTTATACTGCCAGGAACAGTTATTTAAAACTAAATACTTCAAATGAGACTTTAATAGGTAAAACATTCAGAGATGGACTGCGATAGGCGTACACCTTGAGAAGTAAAACCATTCATCTGCAGCGCGGAGTGAGGAGCAGGAAGGACTGAAGCTGGTCGGTTATCCAGTCTTCGCAAAGCACGTCCTCGTGGTATGACTTCATTATTGTGTTTGAATTATTTTATTACCTCACCGTGTATGTTTATGTTCAAATGAAAAGTATTCCCTTAAGATATAATCTATTTTCAAATTACGTATTTTGGTATAATCTATGTAACTGCTACTCCCACTAATATTAAAAATCAGGAGTTAAGCATACTATTTGGATACTGTGGACCAGTTTCTTAACTTGAATGTATTTTCTTTGATTTCTAATCTATGTATTACGAACAATTAAAGTTATCAACATACCTTGGGTCTAGAAGACTCCGCAAAAATTTGAAAAGCAAAACCTGGTTCTGGTTAGAAAAACAATAAAAAAATATTAAAACAAATTCTTCAAACTATGCCATGGTAAAGAATGACTCAAAAATGTCCCTTAAAAGTGCACACATGCATATGATTATTCCCATTCAGCCCTCTATACAGATCTAAGAAAATTTAAGAATCATTTGGAGATGATTTCCTCTCAGTAATTCTAATCACTGTCACATATTCATTACAAAAACAAAAACAAGCAAAAACAAAAAAAGCCCTCGTCCAAGACAAATCCCAGAGCAGGTCCAACACAAGGATGCTCAGAATGGCTGGTGCTCTGAGCTGCCCCGCTCAGAGTGAATTCTGGCTGTACTGACGGTTCACACAGCCTCACCTGGTCCCTCCTGTGACAATGGCCTACTGTGAGATGGGTAGGTCGGGTGAGAGTTGGGGGCCCAAATAACCACCACCACCAGAAAAGCTCATGAACCCCCCAGTATAATCAACCCCAGAAGAGACGGCAAACTGCAACATGTTAGCAATTAATATGCCATGAAATCCGGGTCCTGTTTCCTCCATTTATGAGCTATGTGACTTTGTGTAAGTCACTGACTTAGCAATTCAGTTTACTTATTTAAAAAAGAACAGCAATATCTTCTCTGCCCTGTGCACAGGGTAGAGATGAAAATTAACAAAAAAAACCCTAGAATACCATATAAATATAAATGCTAAGTTCTGAGGAAAGCTAAACAAGAACTATTATAGTTTAGTTTGTCCTTTTTCTTCACTTTTTTGACACATTCAAACTTCACCTATTAAAAAGTAGGGGGCTCCCAAAACTGAAAAGGATTCATGTCATTTAGAATATGACATGTTTAGTATATTTATCAGTCTGACTTTTGTTACCTCTTCCCTGGCCTATCACTTTGTTTTATTTTACATGACTTTCCTTGTGGTTATAACTTAATATTATGGGTTATTTGCCATTTCAAGAATTCTGAAAACAACAGATCAAATAGGCATATTTCTTGTCATCAGAAGTAAAGGTACTCTATAAAATGTGTGTGGGATATTGTCTTGCACAATCAATAAAGCTCTACAATAAAAACAATGCTTTATTTCCTTAAAAGCAATAGTCGACAATCGAATAGCCACCTTTTAAAAAAATTCCATGACATTTTCAGCTTTTATATAATTATGTAATGAATGACATTACATACATTCACTTTACCTGGACTCTCTGCCTCTAAATATCTTTAGAGACTATGGGGAAAAGAAAATCCTGCAATGGGTAATCTTACCTTTTAAACAACAATAACAACACTATAGGTGAGAAGATTCACCAGGATTGCTTTCTTTTTTTTTTTTTTACTTACTGATTTTTTTTAAGAGAAAGAGAAGGGAGAGAGAGAGAGGGAGGGAAGAGGGGAGAGAAGGAGACAGAAACATCAATTTGTTGTTCCTCTTATTTACGTATTCATTGGTTGCTTCCTGTGTGTGCCCTGACCAAAGGCTGAACCAGCAAGCTTGGCCTATGGGGACGAAGCTGTAACCAACTGAGCTACTCAGCCAGGGCAGAATTGCTGACTTTTAAAGGGGGTAAGAAGCTCTGTGGCTTGAAAGTAGTTTTAGAACTGGCCTCCTGTTTCCCCCTCACTAGAATGGACTGGATGATTCTCCATGTACTTCCTCAGAATCCTGGGCTGTGCTCTATTATCATTTAAGTCAAACTATTCTACAATCATCCTCTGGCTTGTTTTCTTTTTTATCACAGGGTTACATTTATATATTTTTTGTGTCTTCAGCACTTAATGTTTTTGGCTAACAGCAGGTACATTAAACAAACAAACAAACAAACAAACAAAAACTGTACATAAAATGTAGTTCCTAAAGTAAAAGAAAATGGGGGGTGGGTAGGGAACGGATCTTCTGTGTCTTACAATTTCTAGAACAGGGACAGGTTACAGTCCCAAAAATGTTTGTGTGATGTTAATATCTGTTATGCCTGAAGAAGGACACCCACATTCCCAGATGCAGAGGTCATCACACAACTGCTCCCGAAGCACACATGTGTGTGGAAACTACTATTAAACGGTGACTATTAATTGAAGAAATTACTACAATCAAAAGTTCTTAGGTGGACATTCATTAATTGTCTCCCCACTAGATCTTTCTTCCCAATATACATTTGCAATATTTACCTGAAGCTTTTCAATGACTGTTTCAATCTGTTCAGAAAAGTGAGTGGCAACCAGCTCTGCAGCTTTACAAGGCTTCAGAGACACCAGTTCCTAGAGCAAAAGAAAAAGGTAAAAATCTTTTTGTTAAATCTTTAATGTTCATTTAAATAGAATCCCCATAGATGTGAAGCATGATCACCTGCCTCAACATTTTCATGAGCTTCTCTATGTATTTCAGGAGACCTTGATGTAAGGCCTCAATTTAAAGGCACATTGTAAGTAAGCAAAATTTAAAATGTGCCATGTAAAAAATCAGATCTTGATATAAAAGGCAATTCAGAATTCTAAGAAAATGAAAGCACTAAACTCTGGACTTAGCCATGATATCTGGAAGATGAACAGAAGGAACAAGAACTCTTCAAATTCCCTGTCTGTGAATTTTACCCTTGAGCTTAAAGTAATAACTTGAAGGAAAAAAAAGGCATAATTGCAATTTCTCTGGCTAAGAATTCCAAAAATTCTGATGACTGATAGATTTTGAAACTGTAAGTATCTGAAGAAATCAACTTAAGGTCATTAAGCCGAAAATGAGACTAAGACAGATGACTGCCGATTAACCACTGTTAATACCGGCTTCTGTCAAATCTAAGACTTCTGGTTTGCCCGCACCCTAAACTTTCCTAGACACTGCGGGCTATCTTTTTCTTCTCTGAACTTGCTTTTCACTTGGTTTCAGTGACCTACTATTCTACCCTTATAACTGCACATTACATGGCTAAAAGGCAAAGACCAACTACAGGTCACACACATAGCATATTGTCAAAGAAGAACAGAAATCTGTACTCGAACAACAATTAACATAAAAAATAAATAAATATGACATAAAAAATTATACAACTTAGTGTGACTGCAATATTGATATATCTAATAATTTTGTGTTAGTATTTATATATTAATAAATGAGCTGACACAAATAACTGTAGTTTATACTACTATTATATAACACATCTCAAAACAGAGAAGGCACAACTAATCAATATCACAAATAAAAAAAGGGATATTACTACTGATCTGCAACGATCTGGCAGACTGGAACAGGCAGGTGAGGGGGAAGGATTAAGGATCTAAACATAGTGATCTTTAAGTTTATGTGAACTGTTTCATGTCTTAAGCTAGGTTCTTTACTTACTGTCTAATGTGTTTTGATTAATTAAAAAAATTAAAAAAGAGAGTTAACCTAAAAAAAGAATTTTAAAATTCAGACAAAATGGATAAATTCCTAGAAAAATATAACTTAATAAACTGACATAAGTAATAGAAAACTTGCATTGAAGAGCCAAAAATCTTTCCATATGGAAATCTTCAGGCTCAAACAGATTCACCTATAACTTCCAGTAACCATTTCAGGAAGAAAAATGCCAATTTTAATTAACCTCTTACAGAGAATTAAAAAAAGGAGACTTCTTCAGCTCATTGTTTGAGGCTAGCAAAATCCTGATATCTACATGCAATTTAAGAAAAGGAAGGAATATTATAGATCTTAATTATGAACACTGACACAAACATCCTAAATAAAAACAGAATTCAAGAATACATAAAAAGGATAATATATCAGGATCAAGTTGCATTTATCCACAGAATTTAAGGCTGGTTTAATATCAATAATATTTACCACAAAAACTGGATAAGGGAGAAAAGGTGACCAAGTTTTTTCATGAAAAAACTATTAAGATACTAGAAATAGAAGACTTCCATAAAATCCAGAGTCAACATTGTACTTATATTGGAAGTAAAAAAATATTAATAGCATTGTTATGCCAAAAATATAAAGTTGTGATAGTAAATCTAACAAAGGATGGAAAATCTCTACAGAGAAAATTACAAAGCTTCACAGAAAAATACTGAATAAAAGATCATATCATATGGTCGTAGAATGAAAGATTCAATATCATAAAGATGTCAATTACATTCAAAATGACTGATAGGCTTATTGTAATCCCTGTCGGAATCACAAGATTGAAAAAACTTTTTTTTGGTGGAATTTGACAAGCTGATTCCGAAGGGTATTTGGAACTATAAAAGGCCAAGAGTAACCAATACTCTTTTAAAGATATCAAGGCTTATTATAAAGCAACAATATTTAAAATGCTTGTGAGGTACTGATGCGGAGACAAGACAATAAACCAAGGAAACAGAAGAGGGCCCAGAAAAACAGACCAAACATATAAATCCTTGATGTACTTATGACCTAGTAGCAGAGCTGAGCAATGGGCGAAGACAACCTTTAAAATAACCATGCTGTGAAAATTGGGCACCCATACTTTAAAAAATTAATTGGACCCCCACCTCACCCCATATACAAAACTTGTTTCAGGTGAACCTAAGACTTAAAGATAAAAAACAAAACAAAAGCTTTTAGACAAAAATATGGAGGGCTTCTCCTTCACTGTAGAAGGAAAAAATTATTTTGACTACTTAAAAAAAAAGAACTTTTCTTTAGAAGAACCATAGAAAGAAAGCCATAGAGGGCAGAGGATATTCACAACACGTATCACTGAAACATACCACCATGCAGGATACATAAAGAACTTCTACAAATCATCAAGTACAGGAGACATTCTAATAGAAAAACGGGCAAGACTCGAATAGGCACATCACATAAAGGAAATTTAAATGGCCAATAAACATGAAAAGTCTATCAATCTCATTAGTAACTAAGGATATGTAAATTTAAAACACTAAACTATCATTACACATTCACTAGATCTGCCGCATTTTGAAGCCTAGCAAGAATATAGAGCCAATGGAAAAATCTCATTCAAAGGTGGCATCTGGCGAAGGTATACATCCCATTAACTGGCAATTATAGACCCTACAGCAAGATTATCAAATGTTAGTTAGCCTGTCTCAAAAGCACCTGGAGGGGTTATTAAAACATCCTGCTGAGTCCCACTCCCAGAGTTTACGGTCCAGTGGGTCTGAGGTGAAGACCAAACCTGCATTTCCCTGGAGCTCTCAGCTGGTGCTGTAATGCTGACTGGGGACCAAACTGAAAACCAGTGTCCAGAGCACCGATTGTCAACCGGTGCGCTGCAAGCACTTTTAAAACATGCGGTACCTGACTATTTAGTCAGGGGCACTGACCTCTTTTCCCTTAGATTGTCAAATAAAAAATGACAAGAGCCAACACAACCATAGCTGTCTGGTGTGATGAATCAAAATTATACCTAGTTTTTGTCAGATTGGCAAAAAATATCATACACTTTATGGTATGCCACAGAATGTTAGTAAATAGTTTGCGTGCCATGAGACAAAAGTTTGAAAATCGCTGCCCTAGAGAAACGCATGTGGCTGTGTTCAGATGCATATAAGGAGATTATAAGTGGATTATTTTTAATAGTCAAAAACTAGAAAGAACTGAAATGTCTACTAATGATAGAATAAACAAACTATGATATTCTTGTAAAATGAAATACCATATAGCAATAAAAATTACCACAGTTACATGTAACAAAATGTACAAACTTCTCAAAATATTGAGGAAAAAAGAAAATACAGAGTATAACTTCATTTGCGTAAAGTTCAGAAAAACATAAGCTTTTAGGGATGTAGGCATATGCAGTCACAGAATGTAAAAAGACAAGAAAATATCGGGGGTGGGAAACAGGGTAACGGGCATATTACGAGAGTCAGGGGCTGTGATAAGGAAAGGATACACAGGCAGTCTGAGGCACCGAAAATAAAGTCTATTTTTGATCTGGGCTTCAGATGTTTGCTTTTTAATTTTTGACAAAACCGCACATTTGTCTTGTACACTTTTTGGCATGTTTTTTATGTTTCAAAATAAGAAACTATTTTTTTAAAATCTAATGAGCCCTGGCTGGGTGGCTCTGTTCAGGGGAGTGTCAAAAGGCTGCAAGTTCAATCCTTGGTCGGGGTGCATGTGGGAGGCAACCAATCAATGTTTCTCTCTCACATCAATGTTTCTTTCTCCTTCTCTCCTTTCCTCTCTTTCTAAAATCAACAAAAACCTATCCTCTAGTGAGGATTAAAAAAAAATCTAATGAAACATGTTTCGTTCATATTGGAAAAACCAACTGAAGATTCTTTATCTGTAATCCATAGACCCAATCTAAAAATGACTTTTAGGAAGTCTGCAGATCCTTGAAATTGTACACAAAATTATGTATCTGTATACATGCACAGGGCCAAATATTTAATTAGATTCTCGAAAGAGGTCTATAACCTCAGAAGTGTTAACAACCACTAGTCTATACACTGTATAACACTTGTCAGATAACTTTATCATGAGGTCTTTTACCTCTGCATTTTTTAATGTTGATTTTATTTATATTACTGAAGCCATGGAAGTCCTTCAAGAAAAAGTCTATATATTTGAAATCATGGTCTTAAGAGATATTAAAAAGTTGGAGGTGTAAAAAAATGTGCAGATGTTGGAAAAACTCAGCAGAAAAATTGTTGTACAGCAAAAATACTTCTTGCTTCTTCAGTCTGAGTTTTCTGCTGAGCCATTTGTTTGCTCATTGATTGGCTCATCACGTTTCGTATTATGCAGAGACACAGCCTTGTTTCTGGATGTCTGGAGTCCATGTGCTGAAACCACTGCGTAACGCAGATTAAGTGGAATAAAGAATGAGCCAGGGTGTAACTATGGAGACTTACAGGGGATGATGAAAGGAAAAAGAATACAAAATGATTAAAGGAAAAAAGATATAATTCAAAGTAGGAGAAGGTTTTCTTGGGTTCTTTCATCAACATATATTCATCTTGTTGTTAGCAGGAATATTGTAACATTAAATAACATATATATGTTCTCAATCCTATAGATGAAAGTGTGGAAATTACTTTAGACCACACATCTGATGACTGTACATCTTTCACACCAGATGTTTCACATAAGATGTGTTCGCATTTCTGATCTTTCTAAATTTTACAACCACTGGGATGTGAACAAAGTAGTCACATCGCATGCGATGTTTTTTTAGTGTTTCAGATGTCATCCTTTCTTATCATTTTTTACAAGTATAAATTTTTTTAAAACATGTTGAATAATCATATCTTTCACTGCATTTCTAAACCTATCACTAGAAGTTACCTCATTACCTATTCCTTGCCACAAGGAGGAGGAGGATACTTTTTTTAAAAAAAAGATTTCATTTATTTTTAGAGAGAGGGGAAGGGAAGGAGAAAGAGAGGTAGAGAAACATCAATGTATGGTTGCCTCTTGTGCACCCCCCTATTGGGGATCTGGCCCTCAACCCAGGCATGTGCCCCAACTGGGAATCGAACCTGTGACCCTTTGGTTCGCAGGCCGGTACTCAATCTACTGAGCCACACCAGCCAGGGTGAAGGAAGACACTTTGTAGATTTAAATATTATTTTCAAAACCAGGGTTACCTTGGCATCTTTTGTTACTGCTTTTTTTCAATAATTAGTGACTCAAAAAAGAATAAATTTCAACAAACTTCCAGCTCTGTTGGTTTCCAAGGTATATGGTATGTTATGAACCTAAGGACACTAAAGAGGAGTGATTTGTGAGCCCTCTTTAGAATGCATTCTGAGCATATGTTCCTCACACGTCATTAGGCTCTCCATTTAGGCATCTCATAAGCATGTTTTGAAAAAGGAACTTGTTTCAATGTCCACTCTTGCATTCTTGTAAAACAGCATGCATACAGAAATTCAGAACCATCTTGTTACGTAAGGAAGGGAAATACACATCAGAGAGAAAAACTCACTGAAATAATGTTTCTAAAATTGCAGTGGGTGATTGGGTGGAATGGTTCTCACTGTGATTTAGAGAGAAAGACCAGGAATACTCTCAGAATCATTTTAAGGACATTATAAAAGGCCACTAATATTCCAGTTTCTCAACCAGCTGATTGAGCATGGGTTATTTTCAGAAGTCATGACATAATAAATTGTATGTGACATAGACTTTATGAATACTAATATGAGATGGAATAAAGATGCTAATCTGCAAGTAAATCAACTTAATAATATGCCACCTGCCATTGCTTAGTTAGCATAAACTTATTTTGGGAGATAGCCACACAAATGGGTAAGTTTAAAACTTTTGCTGAATAGCACCTCAATGTGATCCATTGCTTTCTGCCACACAGACCGCTTCTCCTCCGCACTGTGTCCAGGAATGGATAAGATATTGTGAATATAGTTAAAGACTTCTTCCTGAGGAGCACAAGACAACATCTGTCATTCATTCATTCATTCACTCATTTACTCAAGCAATGTTTACTCCCTATTTACTCTCTGTACCAGTCTTGGTAAATATCTATTATTTGGATATGAAAAACCATTTGGAGATAGTTAATGGATAGAAACCTGACACTAAAGAGAAAGAGAAATTATGTAAACTTTAGGGTAGACTCTTAAAAGCTACAAATTTATTCCAATTAATTTTGGTCTCAATTTCATTAACCTGATGAGGGAACGTCATACTTTTGTCTTTGGTGGTCCCTGTCCACATTCTCAATTTCATCTCAAGTAACTCTTGCCCTTGTCTATTGTGTTCCACTGACACTGATCTTCACTTCATTTACATGATCTCTATTCAGTTCCTTGAACACCTCAAAAATTTGCCCCACCTCAGGGCCTTTGCGTATATGGTTCCCTATCCTGGAACACTTCTGTTGGCTCTTTGCTTGACTGGCTTCTCAAATTCCAGCATCAGTTTATATATCGCCTCCTCTGGGATTCCTTCCCTGGCTGCTGTATGTGAGTCGGGTTTGCCATTA
This sequence comes from Carollia perspicillata, assembly GCA_004027735.1. Lineage (NCBI taxonomy): Eukaryota > Metazoa > Chordata > Mammalia > Chiroptera > Phyllostomidae > Carollia > Carollia perspicillata. The sequence continues at coordinate 19,466 of PVKM010002771.1, forward strand.
TCCTCTGAAGTTGTACCCAGTGTCTCTTCTCTAGTGTTCATGCCAATTTGTAATTATATATTTGGTTTTCTACTGTCAGTCTCCATCACTACACTGTAAGTTTCACAACTGCAAGAACTGTCTCTGTTTTAATTATCAATGTACACTTAGCTAACAGCAGGCACTCAATAAAAACTTACTGAATAAATGAAAACCTGCACCAGCAAACATATGCCCAAATATTTGTACTGAATAAGTTACACCTGCTGAACAGCTATTTATACTTCGTCAGGTGGTTGGGAGGAAATGGTAAGAAAAGAGGGTAAGCAGTCTCTTAACTCACCTCTCTTAGTGGGTCACGTAAGTAGCAATCAATAATTTTGTCATATTGGTGTTCTCGTTCATACATAAACTCACAAATTTGATAGCTAGAACATGAAAAGAAAAAGTTCAGTGTACCAAACAGGCAAGTGATTATTAGGTTATTGTTTCAAGAAGTTTTCTCAGGCACAGAGGTTGGCATTCAGAAAAATATAGTGAACATTATTTCCGCTGTTAAATGAAGTTTTAGTATCTAAGGTAGAAGTATCTGCCATTCCTCTAAATACAGGTTTAATATGCTGCTGAATACGATAAGAAACTTCAAAACTGGGTACAAAATAAATGTTAAAGCAACATGTGCCACAAAATCATTAATGTATTAGATATCAATATGAAGTTCTTCTGTTCAGAATTAAATATGTCAAGTGAGATATTCAAAAACCAGATAAATAGTAAACATATTATATTTTATTTGCTATGTAAAATTCTGCATTGTTTATAACATATATAAATGTCAAAATCTATAAAATACCATTAAAAATGTAAGTAAAAAAACTAAAATAATAGGTCATAAGACTAGTATTTTATTTTTATATTAAAACAAATGTACAAACACTTCAAATTTACTCACTGTTCATTTCTGCAAATTTTACTAATTTTTACACTTAAAGGCACAAACTTTCACTTAGATTTTTTGTTATTTGCATAAGTTTTCTTAATTTAAAAAAATGGCAGTGCATCAATAAACTGGACTTCAAGTTACAGAAATGTAATTTAATAGTTGTATTAACTAATATGTGACTTCAACTTACAATTCTGCTTTTTCTGCCATACGGATGAGCCGACACTCTTCAAATTGAACTATGCCTCCAGCCTGCAGCAATTCTAAAAGGACCTGAGCATTTAAAATAAATGAGCAAAAAGCTTTGGAATCTACTTTTACTTACTAGCTCTTTAAGAGTCCATTTGGCCACACAAACCATATTATTTTTCTTTTGTCCTATCATTTGCTGATGTTTTGGCTTGGCTTTCACATATACAATAGGCTAGACTACCATGATAATGATGATCCTATTGTATTTAAGTCTCATAAATAGATTAACTGCTCTATTTTTCAAACATGGAAGGAATGCCACAATGTTTCCAAAAAAAGCCTTTTTAGAATACCTAATTGATCCTTCACTTAGCTAAAAATGTCCACATATACTCTTTCAAAAGTGAATTTTTGTCTAGAGCTTTTATATCTTATAGCTCTTGTGGTTCTTCTTCTTTTAAAGATTTTATTTATTTATCTTTAGAGGGGAAGGGAAGGAGAGAGAGAGAGAAATATCAATGCATGGCTGCCTCTCGTGCATCCCCTGCTGGGAACTGGCCTGCAACCTAGGCATGTGGCCTGAATGGGAATTGAACCAGGATCCTTTGGTTCCCAGGCCCACACTCAATCCACTGAGTTAAACCAGCCAAGAGTTCCTGTGGTTCTTTATGTCTTATGGTCAACAGGTAGTATCCATGTTTACATGTGATTTTTTCTAATGAAACATTGGTGTTTTTCAAAGTAGCATTATTACAAGAGCCAAAGGGTGGAAACAACCAAAATGTCTATAAATGGTTGAACAGATAAACAAAATGTGGTATATACATACAATGGAATATTATTCAGCCCTAAGAAGGAATGAAATTCTGACACAGGGTACAATATACACAAACCTTAAAAATATTACATTAAGTGAAATGAGCCAGTCACACAAATACACAAATACTGTATGATTCAACTTAAAGAAGTGCCTACAGTAGTCAATTCGCAGAGATGGAAAGTGGAATGGTGGTTGCCAGGGCGTGGGGAGGGGTGATGGGGAGTTTAAATGGGTGCAGTGCTTCAGTCTGGGAAGATACAGTGCTGGAGATGGATGGTGGCAGTGTTCTCACACCAATGATAATATACTTAATGCCGATTAACCGTACACTTAAAGTGGTTACAACGACAAAGTTTGTGGTCTATATGTCTTACCACAATCAAAAACAAACACTGTGGTCTGTATAAACAATTTTACCATGCTAAGTAGCTGAACAAAAAAGTGACTAGGAGGTTGTGATAGATTCATCAGTATTTGTAAATAAAGCTTAAAATACGTCGGAATCACCCCATAGTCATTAGGGCAAAATGAGAATGCTCTCTATTACTTAAGTTCAAGAGCCAGAGTAACATGAGCCTTCTCAGAACTCTCATTTAACAAAGCATTTTCCTAACACAGGAAATTGATCACTTTCAAGTTAAAAAAAAGGCAGACAAGAAATAAAACCTATCCAAACTTGACATTTCAGAACCCTAATTTAACCCATTTTGAATAGTATAGTGCACAGTTATGTAGAGCTATGGAATCATCTCCATCTGCTGGAGGCCTCAATCTGGAATAACATGATAGCAATGCCATTGCTGGAGCCCATCTATCAGCCCACTAGAACTGAGTGTTACATTTTTAGGGATTTTGCAAGTCAGTTTTTAAACACAGACGCTGTTAAAAATTAAGTGATATAACCTTAAAATGAGATAAATTAAATTAAAAACAAAGGTGATTAATACTCAAAACTCACCACTACTAACTACTGTACTATGTATGCTCTTGGGGCTCGTTGCTGTAACTCTCTGTGCGGAAACAGTGCAGGAGGGTGCTCTACTATGCACCTCCTCCCAACTGTGCTGACAGACGTGTCGGTAGGCTGGATACTGGGAGTACTGACACCACGGCACATTCTGCAACTCAGGGCTTTCCACATTTTTACAGGGTTGTGAGACAAACAAAGAATATGTGACACAGACCATAAGCGGCACACAAACCCTAAATTACTTACTCTTTGGCTCTTTAGAGAAAGAGTGTGCCAGTCCTTGGTTATGAAAGTGATGGAGACAATTAAACTTAAAAGTGTGCATGCCACAGTCATTGCATTGTGAATATCATAAAAAAGTAAGGAATGTTTTTAGTATTCAAAAACTGTTGCCTGATGCAGCAAAGGAGTCAATTCACTGATGAATGAGTGAAGCCCTGGCATGCTTTCATGGCTGCACTTGCATCTTACTCATTTTACATTAATGAAAATATCAACCAACATTCATATTAAAACTACACTTGATGAGCCAGTTGTTCACTTTTATCAGCGTGCCACTGAAAAACACTAAAAAATGTTATATAAATGAGTTTTGACATATAACAAGTTGTACAAGGGAAATGGTGCTGGGTTAGAAGGGAAAGAACTGGGTCTAACTTTAGCTGTGACCTTGAACAGTTTTCCATCCTTCTAAAATGAATAGAGAAGAAGTCAGATAATCTCAAAGGGGACTCCCAGAAATGGAACGTTACTATACGATGATTACTTTTCAAGGTTTGGCTTTTACATTTAGATTTTATTTTTATTTCTGTTAAATTTAGTTATTTATGTAAAAAGGTTTTATCATTTTTATAGCAACATCATACATAATATGGTCTACTTTTCCTGCCAGTAGAGAAATGGGCAAAATGAGGGGTCCACATTACTATTTGTATTCAATATAACAGATAACCAAAATTTTAGCAGCTGCTCTCTTCCCTGAGATAGTATTCAGCAGTCACCAGGCCACAGCTGTGCAGAGAAAGGGGTCACTCACTATCCATGTCCTTTATCTGAGTCTCAACCTCCCAGCTGTGCACTATTACCATAGAAAATCTGCAAAGCTGTAACAAAGCACTTCACTTCTACAGCTTATCTCACAAAAGACTGGTGATCAATTTAAATGAGGTTGAGTCTCGGTGGTCATAATTTTACTGGGTAAACTTTTAAAGAATCCTATTCTTAGAAGAGACCCCCCAAAAGTGACATAAGTGGAAAGAAGTGGTAATCGACAGTTAGCATGTCACAGTGATTAGTGGGGAGATAGACGGATTCCAGTCTCCAGAAATGGTTAGTCCTTGTGCAGTGGGGCCACAGGGCACTCCCAAACGCTGAGTGTCCTAACACTCAGTGCCGGGCAGTCTGTCTGGTTCAGGGCCATCCATGGCAGCTAGGAGTGCTATCAGATTAATGACACAGGTGGAAAGCAGGACAAAACAGGTGCCAACTGTTCTGCACATGGAGAAGGAGGAAGCACTCTCTTTGACATCATGTGGAATGCAGTACAGGCCCAGTCTGCCTAGGAACTTAGTGTGATAGAAGCTCCTTGCATATGTACTTCGAACAACCATCCACAGTATTTTCAGGCTGCCACTCTCCAGCTTGGTATTAGGGTTTGGCACTAGTCATTTTCCCCTTATGCCTCATGAGTTCTGGCACAGAAGGGTACTTCTGGCTTACTCTGTCTTCCTTCCCACTATCTAGCACAAGGAGTTCTGGCAGTTCATACCTGCTGTCTTTCAGAATGTCGGGAATCATCATCAGGACTACAGAGGAATTCAAGGACCTGGTCAAAGAAAAGGTATTTTTTTTAATTGGATACCAGCATGCACACTATCATATTATCAATGAAAATAGCAATTATCCTTTCAATCTCAATAATTAATTCACACTTGGCCATAAAACAAATGCGACAGGTATATGGTATCTTCCCAGCCTAGTACATGGCACAGGAGGTTCAGGTATGCTACTATTTCATGTGTACCTAACACACATTCCCTTGCTGTTTAAAAGCATGGCTAGAAGGCAGCATCATCTTTATACCTTAATTTAAGATCCCTGATACCTTAAGGAATGCATGAACTTTGGAGTCAGGTCACCTTAACTTGAATTCTAACCTTATCAACACTTAATAATAACATTTATTGCTAATAATAATACTTATTAAGTATAACCTTAGATGAGTGACTTAACCTCTCCAGGCTTTAGTTTCCTTATCTGCAAAATGGGGTAACAACTACATCAATTTCAGAACTATTACAAGTATTGAGTTAATAAACACATATAAAACTTTGGCCCTGGCTGGTATGGCTCAGTGGATTGAGCACCAGCCTGCAAACTAAAGGGTTGCCAGTTGCATTCCCAGCCAGGGCACATGCCTGGGTTGTGGGCCAGGTTCCTGGAAGGGGGAGCACAAGAGGCACCCACACATTGATGTTTCTCTCTTACTCTTTCTCACTCCCTTTCCCTCTCTAAAAATAAATTAAAATAAGATCTTAAAAAACAAAACAAAACAAAAACACACACACACACACAAAAAACTTTGGAACACAGCCTGGCACTAGCAATAAATGCTAGTTATTATTAGCACTTATCTGCAGATTTAAAAAAATGAAAGTATTTTCACTGCCATGGGTGGATCCATAGAAGCCGTTTAAGTAATCTCTTGTCCAGGTGAACAACATAACAGTCTTATTAGCAGTGAGGTGGGTGATTCTTAAATTGGAAAATTCTTGAGCAAAGAAATCTAGGCAATTTGGAGCATCAGAATAATTAGGAGGACAGAATCTCCATAAACTAATCTCCACAAACCATATTCCTATGATACCAAGTTTCTAGGGAAAGTCATACTACCTAGACACATCATTAAAAAACAAACAAATGAACAAACTGAATTAGATCTGAAAAGAAACCAGAACAGGCTTCTCTCTGCTAAGATACTTATCTAACTGGCTATTACATTTAGAAACCATGTAACCCAGTGAACTTCTCTATGAACAGTAACAGAATAAAACAATTCTAGCTCTCATTGTTAAAGACACTCACCTGATCAAAGAGGGTTCTGTTGACAAACAAGGTATTATCAGGCTTCGCAAGCTGCCGGGCAAGGAATGTAAAGAGACACCCTACTTGTGAGGGAGTAAAATCTGAGTTCTCCACCATAACCTGATGGGCAAAAGAAACCATTTATCCAATATACCATCTGGTCTGACACACAAAATATACAATTAAGGGGGTGGGGGAGCATCATTACTGAAGACTCATCCACAAATCAATGAAGTGGATGGATTCTTCTTGTCTCTAAGCAGTTTCTTGAACAAATCATTTTGCATAATGGGCTTTTTACAACCACAGTTATCAAATCATACTCATTCCCCTGCTGTAAGTGACCTCTCCTCTCCTAGATATGTACTATGTGTAAGATGCTATGGTAGATGCCTTCAAGGGAGTTATAAATGAGAAAGCAAGGTGAGATGGGTAAAAATCATAAATAAAAGGTGTGTAATTTCATCAGCACTGTTATAAAGAAACAAATGACTACAAAAGCACAGTGGGGAAAATTTGGCTCAAGTGGTTAGAGAGGGAAAAGAAAATAGATAAGAAAAGTAGCTTTTAAACTAAACTTTCAAGCCCATGTGTAACCTGTGATGGGAAAAAGGCCAGGGAGTGCAATACAGTCCGAGAGAACAGTGTGGGCAAAAGCAGGAGCACAGTGAAATATGAGACTGTTCAGAGAAACTCTGTGTTCCATTAGAATGCAGCAGCATGCATGAGGAGGAAGGAGAAATTAGATCGAAAGAAAAGATTTGGCCTCAAATGTCACTCTAAAAAAACCTAGAACTTATTCTGTAGAAAACTGGGGAGCTACTAAAGGTGTTCAACCAGGACGATGTACTGTGCTTAGGAAAACTATCCCGTCAGCAGTGTACAGGGTAAAGTAACAAAGGAAGAAACAGAAGGTTGAACAAATGCGGGCAACTGCAGGGGGCCAGGGGAAAGACAAAGGGGTTTTGAACTAGGGCAGTGATCATGAAAAGGGAAGAAAGAAGAGGTGCAACAGACTCTGTAGAGAGGAGACAGTCCTGTCTTCATACGGGTGGAAAGGTGTGGCTAAAGGAGAAATTAAACAATGATAGATCCTGAGCCTGACAGGCAGGTAGGATAATGAAGCCATTAACAAAGAGCAGAGTGCAGTGGTTTGGGAAAGAAGGTCATGTACTGTTGGATTAGCTGAATTTATGGGGGCAATTCTACAACAAATTAAAGAATAGTTCCCTCTCTTGTCTGCTGGAAAGTCCTAAGCCCCCTCTATCCATACTCCATTAGAAAACACAGTATAAGATTTTTGCTATTATGACACATTCTTTGGGGGCCTACTTCTAGCCTACCTTCTCTTACTTTGCTGGTAGTGTGTCTCTTTCTCTTTCTCTTCCTGCCTTTCTCCAGCAATCACAGCTTGCTCAGGTGCACAACTAGTCATCACTAGAGTATCTTCAAGTTGCAATCTGTGTGTATATCCAAATTCCGATTTCTAATACTCAAAGAGCTTCTCTAGCTTTAAAGTGCTCAGTCACCGCTCCCTTCAGTGTGCAGGTCCTTTCCAAGGACGCAACTGTTGGGGCCCATCTAGCGCTCCTCTGTTTCTGCTCCTCCTTTTGCTCTATACGGGTGAATTGCTTCAGTGATTTCACTCATATGTAGGATATAAAACTGAAAGCAACAGATGAACAAACAACAAAAACAAACAAACAGAAACTCACAGACACAGAAACAATATGGTGGTGGCCAGAGGGAAGGGGATGAGGGGAGCAGAGGGTAAAGGGGGTCAACTGTGATGGAAAATAATCTAACTTTGGGTGCTGGTGGGCGCAGAATGCAATATGCAGATCATGTATCATAGAAACGTACACCTGAAACCTATTTTATTAACCAATGTCACCCTGATAAATTTAATAAAAAGGAAAAAACATGTCTGGTCTCAGAAACACCTTTTGAGAAAACCATTCTAACTCACAACCAATTCCCTTGCCACACTTCAGCTAGTGCCCACCTGAAATGGGAGACAAGTGTCATTCTACCAACACTGGTTTCTCTCCATTTCCTCTCTATTATGTACTTCAGACACCATGCTTACAAAATGTTCTGGGCCATTTTGTACAAAGTCACAAATTAATACCTTTTCCCTCCATCCACAGCCATTCTGCACACATAATGAATGTTTTATGTTGGATGCTCATTCACCTGTTCTCTGATCCCTGCATATATTCCCACTTCCACTGGCTCCCTCAGCAGTACACTTTAACAAACTAGTGTCAGTCTAACACAGGAAATGAGAAAAAAATCTCAGAAGTTCATTCCTCACTGACCCAAGGTAAAAGCTATCAAAGCAATATACAAGAGTAGCAATTCACCAATAGTAATAGTTTAAATACTTTACAGAGCTTTATTCTCTTCATTTGGATCATTCTCCCAACTTAATGTAATCTAAATTTCAATTCCAATTCAATCAATTTTAAAACATTTTGTGAACGTCTACTAAATTGCAGGCATTGTGCTAAACATGTCCCAGCCATGGTAAAACAACATTAAATAAAAACCCCAATGGATCAATGAAGAAATCGAGGGAAAATCAAAAACTACCTTGAGACAAATGAAGATGGAAACACAACATTACAAATCTGTGGGGTGCCGCACAGCAAAAGCAGTCCTAAGAGGAAAGTTCATAGCAATACAGCCTACCTCGAAAACAAGAAAAATCTCAAATAAATAATCTAACAACACACCTAAAGAAACTGGAAAAAGAACAAAACCCAACGTTAGTAAAAGTAATGAAAAAATAAAGAGTAGATGAAATAGAGACTAAAAAAATAAGACAAAATATTCAATGAAACTAAGAGTTGGTTCTTTGAAAAAATAAACAGAATTGATAAACCTTTTTAGCCAGACTCATCTAGAGAAAAAAAAGAGGGCCCAAGTAAATAAAATGAGAAATGAAAGAGAACTTACAACACATACTACAAAAATACAAAGGATCATTAAAGACTAGTGATCCTTTATACAAACAATTATATGCCAACAAATTGGATAATCTGGAAAAATGGATAAATTTCTAGAAATATATAAACTTCCAAAACTGTATCATGATGAAATAGAAAATATAAAGGTACTGATTTCTAGCAATGAAATTGAATCGGTAAACCAAAAACTCCCAACAAACAAAAGTCCAAGACAGCTTCACAGATGAAATTTACCAAACATTTAAATAAGAGTCAATACCTATTTTCTCAAATTATTCCCCAAAAATCAAGGATGAAATATGCTTCCAAACTCATTTTACAAGGCCAGCATTACCCTAACACCAAAACCAGACAAGATATTACCAAAAAAATTTACAAGTCAATATCCCTAATAAACACAGATATAAAAACCCTAAAAAAATATAAGCAAACCAAATTCAACAATACATTATGATCATACACTAGGATCAAGGGAGATCTATTCCAGGGATGCAAGGATGATTCAACATCCAGAAGTCAATCAATATCATATATCACATTAATAAAAAAGGGATAAAAATAGCATCATTATCTCAACAGATGCAGGTAAAGCATTTGATAAAATTCAATATCCATTTATGATAAAAACTCTCAACAAGGTGGGCACAGAACAGACATACTTCAACATAATAAAGGACATACATGACAGATCCACCACCAACATCATTTGTTAAAAGCTGAAAGCTTTTCCTCCAACATCAGGATCAAGATGAGTTGCCCACTCTTGCTACTTTTATTCAACACAGTACTGTAAGTCCTAGCCACAGCAACTAGGCAAGAAAAAAAAAGGCATCAAAATTAAAAAGGAACAAGTAACACTGTCACTATTTGCAGATGACATGATGCTGTATGTAGAAAATCCTAAAGACTTCACCAAAAAAACCATCAACACTAATAAATAAATTCAGTGAAGTTGCAGGATAAAAAATTAATATATGGAAATCTATTGCATTTATATACACTAACAATAAACTATGAGAAAACATTTTAAAAACTATCCCATTTACAGTTGCATGAAAAAGAAAAAGTACTAGAAATAAATTTAACCAAGGAGATGAAAGATCAGTACTGTGAAAACAATAAGACACTGATGAAAGAAAGTGAAGACAACACAAATAGACTGGAAGAATTAATATTGTTAAAATGTCCATACCACTCAAAGCAATCTACAGATTCAACACAGTCCCTATCAAAATTCTAAACACATTTTCACAGAATTATAACGAGTAATCCTAAAATTTATTTGGAAATATAAAAGACCCTCAACAGCAAAAGCAATCTTGAGAAAGAAGAACAAAGCTGAAGGTATCATGTTTTTTATTTCAAAACATACTACAAAGTTATAATAACCAAACATTATGGTACTGGCACAAAAAAACAGACACAGATCAACAGAACAGAATAGAGAGATAAATAGAATGATAAGTATATGGTCAATTAATCTACAACAAAGGAAAAAAGAATATACAATGAAGAAAAGATAGTTCCTTCAGTAAATGGTACTGGGAAAACTGGACAGCTACATGCAGAAGAATAACACTGGGCCATATATAAAAAATAAACTCAAAGTAGACTAATGTAAGACCTAAAATCATAAAACTCCTAGAAGAAAACAGGCAGTAAACCCTTTGAAACCAGTCTTAACAATATTTCTTTACAAATCTCTTTTAAGGTAACAGCAACAAAAGCAAAAATAAAGAAATGAGATTACTTCAAACTAAAAAGCTTTGCATAATAAGGAACCATCAACAAAATGAAAGGCAATCTATAAGTAGAAGACGTTTGCAAAAGATGTATTTAATAAGGGGTTGAAATCAAAAATATATAACTAATTCACATATTCAGTATCAAAAAGGCAAACGATCATATTAAAAAATCAGGGCAGAGGACATGAACAGACATTTTTCCAAAGAAGACACATTGATAATTCATACAACAGGCACATGAAAAGATGTTCAACATCATAATCATTAGGGAATGATCATCAAAACCACAATAAGATACCACTTCACACCTAATGGAATGGCTATTTTCAAAAAGACAAGAAACAACAAGTATTGTCATGTGAGGATGTGGAGAAAAGGGAACACTAAGGCATGGGAGTGTAAAATGGTGCAGCCACTATGAGAAACAGTACGGAGCGTTCTCAAAAAATTAAAAATGAAACTATCATGCAATCCAGCAATTCCACTTCTGGGTATTTACCCTAAGAAAACAAAGCTCCAAATTTGAAAAAGGTATGTGCACCACATGCTCACTGCAACATGATTTACAGTAGCCAAGATATGGAAGCAACCCTAAGTTCCCATCTGTGGATAAGCAGATATAGAAACTGTGGTATATTCATGCACAACGGAATATTACTCAGCCATAAAAAGAATGAAATCTTGCCATTCGTGATAACATAGGTAGACCTAGAGAGTATTATGGTAAGTGAAATAAGTCATAGAGAGAAAGACAAATAACACGATTTCACTTATATGTGGAATCTGTTAAAACAAACCAACAAACAAAATGAAACAGGAACAGACTATTAGATACAGAGAACAGATGATTGTTAGCAGACAGGGGCTCGGGGAGTGAAGGGAACAGGCAAAATAGGTGAAGGGGATTAAGAGATACAAACTTCTAGCTATAAAATAAATAAGTTATGGGGACATAATGTATAGTATGGGTAATATAGTCAATAATACTGTAATAACTTTGTGACACATGGTAACTAGATTTATCACAATGATCGTTTTCTATTGTAAAAAATACTGAGTCACTATGTTGTACACCTGAAAGTAATATAATATTATATGTCAACTATAATTAAATTACCAAAAAAACCCAAATCCTCACAGTTTCTATCTACAAGATGCTCAAGTCCAGGAAGAAAAATAAAAGTAAACAGTTACCATGCAGTGTTCCAAGTGTAGCATAAAATGTTGTATGAACACAGAGAAGGGGCAACTAATCAAACTGGAAGTGTGGGAAAGGAGTCCAAGAGTTTCTCATGCATGACATATGAGTTATGCATTAGAAAATCGTTAGAACTTGCCAAGCAAAGAAAGAGAAGGAAAAGGCAAGACAGGATGAAAGAAAACTCAAGCAAAGAACATCGGCCATAAAGATAATGCCAATGTTCAGTGAATTCCAATAATTTAATATGGTTTAGAAGTTCCTAATACAATGAGGAAGGGCAGCAAGAAAGGGGAGCAGTTACGGAGCAGTAGTCAGAGACCAAAACATACAGAAGGATCTCATATTAAAAAGTTTAGATGGATATGGTAGAAACCAGTACTTGTGCTCCAACATCTGTTCTTCCCTCTTGACCTAGAAACAGAACTCCTTATTTAGCTAATCATATAGTCACTCACAATACAGAGTATATTCCTCAGTCTCTCTTAGTAGCTAGGGAGTCATATATTTAAGTTCTGATCAACACGATGTAGGGAGAATTGCGGTACACAATTTCTAATAAATTTTCTTAAAGAGAAGGAAAATTATCTTCATCTCTTTCTGCATTCAGGCTAGAGATGATGGCTGGAGCCTGGGCAGCCATTTTGGCCAAAAGTAGAAGCAATGTACTAAAATAACAATAGTAAGAAAAGAAGCAGTCTGCATCCCTGATAAGTTTGTAAAACTTATCTACTAGATCCAGTTGCCTACCTCCAAACTTTTATGAAAAAAAAAATTCCCATCAAAATAAACTGTTGTTGTTTAAATTTTGTCTCAGAACAGAACTTAATTACACCTGACCCAATGGGGAGCCATAGAAGAATATTAGGTAAAGGAAACACAAGATCACAAATCAGAGAAGGACAAGACTAGGTACAGAGACCATTTAGGGAGGTATTTTGGAAATCCAGGTAAAATCTCCATACTAGCCACCTGGTTCAAACTGGCATTTCTGGGGTGTTTAGCAATCCTAGTCTCTCATATTCATCACTGCCTATCTTACAAGGTCAATAAGTAGCCCAAATGACATAATATATAAAAATGTGCTTTGGAAATTATAAAGAACTCTTACAAATGTAATTCATTAATGTTATGCACAACTAGAGAATATTTTCATATTGGTCTGTTGTCCAAAACAATCTAAAAGTCACTATGAGGAATAAATCTCCATTTTACAGACAAATGAACAGGGCAAAAATTCTAGGCTTTCAATTACAAGAAGAAACTGGCCTGGTTAAAGCTATACAGATGGAAAGGAAAAGAATCTGTCTCTGCATTCATTCATTAGCAACAGCATGCATCTCAGAATAGCTTTGGACTGAATCTAGTTAGATTTAGACTGGGATGATCATGTCTGTGGCCTCAAATCGTTCTTAAGTATTACCTATCATCTCAGCATCATGGTAAAACTACTGCACTACCTTCAACACAGTGATGTTGGCATGAAACAAAAGGAAATTACTCACATTACTTATTTTCTCAAAGCACTCTCAAGTCACTCCCTATTATTGCATATAACCATACTAACATAGCGATGATCAGAATATTCATTTTTTAAAAGTGGTACTCTGTATCCCTAATATACAGTCTAAAGCAGAGATATATTATTTTTTTGAATGATTAGTATTTCATTCAGCTTTTGAAGGCAAAGACATAAAATTTTAAAATGATTACAACATATCACTTCATTAAACAAGATTATTTTAGAACTTGCTACAAAACAATTCAATTTTCTTAATAAAAACATCAACACAAAGGCATGTATTCCTTGAATACTTACTTTCAACAATATATCCACAATACGCTGTTGGTATTCTACAGCTTGCTTATCATTTTTAAAATCTTCAAAAGTCTAAAAGGGAGAAGTTTTTAAAAATAACTATTATTTGCAAATTTTAAAAGGCAACAGGATATTAAATTCTTAATAACAGGTACATTCTCAAATAAGATAAACATTCCTCATCAAGTTTTTCCCTATATACCTTTAATAAGAAGATATTTTTAGTGAGCTAAGTAGGAAGATATAGCATTTAACATCGCATGGTATTCTGAGACTTTAAAATAGACAAAAAAAGTATAAAAATATAGTGACTGTCATACACCCAACGCGTGACTTGAAAAAGGCAGAGGTTATAGGCAGTGAAAAAGAAGGAACACTGATGTCAAGGGTCAACTTGTGAGCAAGGCTCTGAGAATAGCGAAACGCGTCTCACACTGTCAGCCGCCACCCCACTCATGTGTTTGGAAATAATAACTGAGACGCAGTTCATCCACTGTCGTGAAAAATAACTGTCATGACAACTAAGAAAAAAATGATGTTCAAAGATATTTATAAAAAATTATTATAGCAAAACTGTCATAATGTTAAAATACTCAAGCCTACATACAAGGAACAAGTATCCTATTTTCAAAACACTGCCAAGTATAGCACTTATTTTTCCATGTCTCTGCTTGAGCACAGCCAAATGTATTCTGAGTAGAGCACGCACCGAAGTAAATGACGGCACTTGACTCTGAAAATACCTAGCACCTAGAGGATACACATTCGAAGGAACTGAAACTGCATGCACTCAAAAAGTTTCAGTGAAGTTATTTATTGAATAATAAGAATGATGAAAGATTTGAAAATCTTTCCTACGGTTTTCACTTAGCACATTTGGCTCTTGAAATGTTTAAATTCACATAGCAATAATTTACTGCTTATTTTCCTGAAACAAGAAGATAGATTCCATATTGTGCCAATAGAGTAAAAAAAAAAAAAAGGAATTTCACGGCCATGAACTTTCAAGATTACATCAGAGTTACATTCAAACCAGAGTACTTGCTGTTCTTCCAATGGGCCCTGAACTTCCCCGACTTCTCTGAAGCACCTCTGGCGCATGCTGGTCTATTAGCATTAGCATGCCCTTCCTCCTTCCTTTCTCTTGTCTGACACACTATAAGCACTTCAAAGAAATTACTGATTTGTCTAGTTAGCTACAGAAAAAATAAAATTGTTTTTTAAAAATCTTTTTCCGTAACTAGACTGCTTTGCTGCCACTTAGTTGAGAAATGCTAAAGTGATCGAGTTACCAAGACTGTAGGGACTCCTATTCTGGAAAGCTCAAACAGGAAATATGCTGTTTAAGTGGGTTACACATGATCCTGCCTAAAGACAGAAAAATGGACTGGAAAGCCCCTCAGGTCTATCCTCAGGTTTATGAGAACAACAAACATGCGAGCACTCACTCACACCCTCACCCCAGCCTGCCGAAGTGAGACCCTGCAGGCACAAACGGAAGCTACTATCTGTTAATACCAGTTCTATCAACTAAAACACAAAACCATGGAGGTTTTCACATATTCTATCCTACTGCCTAGAGTATTTCCCCCTAACCTTAACCTAACTAGCTTCTACTCACCCTTTGAGACTCAGCATGGACATTATTTTATCCCAGAAACTCCCTAAACCTCTATTAGATTTCCCTCCTAAGCACTTCCACAGCATCTCCGATGGCACGTTTTATTACACTGTGCTGTAATTACTTATAGACAAGTCTGGATCCTCTCCCTCCATAAGGGAAGGGTTATATCCCGTGGGCCCAGGGTGTACTCCTAGTTAGTACAGTATGTGTGATATACTAGGCACTCAAATATTTGTCAAGCAAATGAGACTGTATTGCAGCCTTACTATCAATCCTAATGTCATAATTCGGGCATCAGCATAATTCCAAATGATCTGCAGTGACACCACAGCCCTTATACAGTGAAAATTAAGTAAAATTCCCTGCTGTTCTCTACCACTCTTTCCAAAGCCCTTGCCCCACATTCCCTGTATTTTCTATCCCCTACATGCCAAACACCAAGCTCCTTTGTGTTTTCTGGATGTCTAAAATCTCCTAACCCAACTAGATGACTTCCACTTCTAAGTGTCTTTTTCCTTCTTCCCATGCAATTAAGGTTACTACTTCTGAAGTCGGCTTTTCAGATTAAACTAATTCCAAGTAGGACATAATTGGGATGTTAATCTTCTCATGCACACTTACTTTTTCATTTAAGAGTTTATTATATTATTCAACTTACGAAAGTACTTCACACTCATTAGAGAAATTTCCCCCATCTCGCAGAAGTAATCACTCTTAAGATTCAGATGTAACGGTATTTGTTTTCCAAATACTGTGCATATACAATATTTGTGTTTTATACACTTGTGAGCCTGATGCTTCACTAAACATTACAATATAATCACTGCCTGTGTTACCAAAAGCTTTTAAAAAACAACTACAATAGTAGTTTTTGGAAAGATATGATGTGTTTCACATACTATTTCACTGGCGACATTTTCACAGAAAACCTGGCTTATCCAAACCCATCTTTAATTAAACACGCACAGGGATGTTCTTCTCAGCAGGAAATATCCATGCTCCACCCCAGCTGTCATCACCGCCACACGGCCTTTGGGGCCTTCTTCCAGATTTAGTATGTCGGCCAGGACAATGTATGAAATCAAAGTCACACCACTGTTAACTCTGCTTTCTTCAACTTTTTGATAAGAATGTGTTAGAAAGAGATGAAAGCAAGACAGAGAAGACAGAGGGAGGGAGGAGGGGGAGGTGAAGGGGGGGGTGAAGGGAATGAAAAGGGGAAGGACGGAAGGGAGGTAAAGAATTAGAAAATATTGAGGGGCACAACAAAGTTAAACATTTGAAACCTTGACTTACTGCTAGGGTGTAAAATTAGTAGCTGTATAAAGATTATTATTTGTCTTTCTTTTAAAAGACAAATGGCTTTTAAAACACTTTAAAAATCATGTTATCTCTTACCAGTGCCAATACATTTAGAAATTCTCTTGTGTCAAAATGCAGCAAAGTCCGAACATAGGGATAGATTTCTTCCTCAGGGGAAGCTTCTGCTGAATGCAGGCGAATTAGAAATTCAAAAACCTGCCAAGTTGAAAAATAAAAGTTGATTATTTTCTCACCTTACAAAGTGTTTTGCTGAAGCACTGATTCCCATTTGGATAGAATGGAGGCAGGCTGAATTTACTTTAAAGCACCACCATTTTATAGCCGCTATAACCTCTCTCAGCTGTAATTACTGGCTTCAGTGATGGCATGTAGGCTCTCTCCTATTATGGCTAATAGACTGCTCGGCCCCGTGTGTAACCCTCAATACAGTTTGTCTTCAGTGACCTTAACAAGAGGCGTAGATGGTGAAAATGCTATGAAAATAGCACCAACCTGGTTTTTAACCAATGGAACAAGATCTTCAGGGATGTCGCCAAGGGGATAGGCACGACCTGCCAGACAACAGCTAGAAGAAAAGAAGGAGAACAGATCTTGTGACTTGTCAGGGGCTAACTTCCTGGTTAACACATTGTGTCTCAAAGATACTAGTTTGATTTTTAAGTAGGCTCAGTTTTTATCAGTTAAGTTCAAACCCAGGTCTAGTTCAAACCCAGATCAAGACGATAGCCAGTTCAGAGAATGAGGGTAACAAGGATGGTAGTGAAGTAACACATCTGTGACTAAGTCACATTTCTTATTTTTTAAAGAAAAACCCAAGCTGCACTAAAGGGGCGAGAAGGAATAAGAAGAGACTGTCTAAAAGTCACATATCCAGCATCTACAAAAAACCTATGGCGCCATTAAACTACGGTTCACCTATTGAAAGTCTGATGTTCTCGGAGCCTTTTAAACCAGTGGTTCTAACCACTGGTTGGGGAATTAACTAGGCTAAAAATGTCTGGAAAGTGTCTGCAATCAGACAAGCCTTCAGGAAGACTTAGAATCTCATGAGAAATTAATTGTACAATTTTACCTCCAAGTCAGATATTCCTTGTGGCTAATGACTTGCCTTGTGGGCTGAACTACAAAAAACGCCTTCTGAATATGCCCTCATTTTTTTCTGAATCTTTTTTTGGTTGAGTGGAGGTGTGTGAATTTTAAACCTCTTTAAACTAGGCATCAATTTTGAGTGTTGTATTAGAGACAGCAGGATACCAGCGTATTCTAAGAAGTTTAAAGTACGAAATAGGTCTCAAATTTAACTCTGACACTAGGTAGGAGCTACGATGATGCTCTGGCAGGTTTGGCCACCTGGCTGCCACCCTTGCAGCCAGTTATCTGCCTGAGAGTTCTGTCAGGACACAATTCTGAGCCTGCATAGTCTATTGCAAAGAACTCTGTTCCAAGAGCAGTTTTACTACTGTCACTGACTTTTTCATGACTTAAAACTCTTGCCCTGATATATAATATAGACTACACATATCCTGAAGAGCTGTTGGTGGTAAAAATAAAGTACTCTACACCATGGTTTCTCAACCTCAGTCCTATTGATACTTTGAGAGAGATAATTCTTTGTTGTGGGGACTACCGTGTACTCTGGAGGATGTTTAGCCGTGTCCCTGGTCTCTCCCCCACCCCAGTGCCGACAAACAAAAATGTCTCCAGACATTGCCAAATGATTTGCAGAGTACACAGAGGGGACAAACTCAGCCACGGTCGAGAAGCACTGCTCTACATGAAAGAACAATGAAAAATGAAAAGCACTATGAAAAATGAAAAGCACTACATAGATAAGAGACGACAGTGCCTCTAAGAATACAAGGGGGAAATTATAGGACTGTAACAGAGATAAACAGATAAAAAATCTCTTACCTGATATATACAAGAAGCTTGTTGCCCATAACAACTTGCTCATCTAAAATAGAAAAAGTATCTTCAGGAATTCTCTCTCAAAATCTTTTCAGAAATATAATTATGTGAAAATAAAAAAATGAAATATAACATTTAAGATAAAGTACATCCCCAAGTAACAGAAAACTGAGACAAGACCACTTTAATTATTATTTTTAGAATTCCCATTAATGCAAAAATTGACGAGTCATTCAGTGGTACATGGAGAAGAAATAGATGCGAGGGCAGAGATCTATGTATTGTTGGCTCAACCAACAGCTTGAGGCTAGGGGAAGGTGTAGAGCAGGAGATGAGTTGACCAACTTAGATCATAATCAATTAATTAATATTAAGGCATAACTACAAAGGCTTCTCATTTGTAACAGGGCTCTTACCACCTATAGTGCCCCAGGGCTGAGAGGACCATTGGACACAAATGTTTGAGACAGACTCAATGATTCTTGTGACCCTCTGTATTCTAAGATAGGTCTAAAATGTAAGATTCTGCCATCTAGTAATATAAACCTATTTCTTGGTTAAAAGAAATTAGAAATACAATTAGACCAAGTTTTACAGCAACAGTCATGGGCAACAGAGTGGAGTAGAAGCACCAATAGTGGGTGAGCTATCAGTAGCTCATGTTGTGTGCAGATCATGGGAATCTGTGGTTGGTAAGAGCGATGAGCTGGAGTTTCTATTTTTTATATATGAATATGGGACATAATGCAAGTGTACATCTCTTATTTAATCAGCAATCTCTTATAAATGCTCCAAATTTGTATTGTTATGAGTACAAATAAACTTAAATTGCTCAACAGTAAATGAATAATCACATCCAATTCAAAGTCAATTCAAATGTTTCAATTCAAAATGTTTCTTAGATTAATAAACTTTTTTTGTAGGTAAGTTTAAATCAGGTATACAACAAAAATGAGAGAGAGGTATAAAGACTCCCATACACCCCCATTCACATCCCCATGCCACAATCACACCCACTGTCGACATCCTGCAGCAGAGTGGTGCATTTCTATTTGTCAATGAACTTCGCTGACATGTCATTACCACCAAAAGTCCATAGTTTACATGAGGGTTCAGTCTTAGTGGTGTACATTCTAGTTTCACTGCCTTAAAAATTCAGGGCTCTGCCTGCTCATCCTTCCTTCCCCACTAATGCCTAGCAAACACTCATCCTTTTACTGTCTCCACAGTTTTGCTTTTTCTGCAATATCATATAACCGGAATTATACAGTATATAACCCTTTCAGATGGTCTTCTTTCACTTAGGAATATGCATATGTTTCCCCCATGTCTTTTCATGGCTTGATAGCTCATTTCTTTTTAGTGCTGAATAATATTCCATCATCTGGATATACCACAGTTTATTTATCCAGTCATCTACTAATGAGCATCTTGGTTGATTGCAAATTTTGTTAATTATGAAGAAAGCTACTATAAACATCTGTGTCCAGGTTTTTGTGTGGACATAAGTTTATAAATCATCTGGGTAAATACCAAAGAGAACAATTGCTGGATCATATGGTAGGAATAGTTTAGTTTTGTAAGAAGTCACCAACTGTCTTCCACAGTGGACAAACCATTCTACACTCTCATCAACGATAAGTGAGAATTTCCGTCACACCACATCGTGGTCAGCCTTCAGTGTTGTCAGTGTAGCAGACTCTGGCTGTTCTAATAGGTGTGTGTGTACTGGACCCATTTTTGTTTTAACTTGTAGTTCCTTAATGGGGTGTTAACTTGTTCATATTCTTAGCTTCTTTTCTCTAGTTCCCCAACCAGAAATAGTGCTGACTTTCCCATGTGAGTCCCCCGCTGCTGCTGTGCTCGTCGCACAGACTGCACTCAGTCCAGAGCTGAAAGCCACAAGTGATGGTGATGTATTTGTACACCTCCCTGTCTCCACTTCTGTAAGCCCTTGAACTCTGCATGAGCCTCAAATGAACTTCTTTTATAGAAACAACACTATCTTCAGGACATTTGTCAAAAACAATCAGGGCAGTTGTTCAACTTTACAGGTGCCAGAGGCAGTGCTACCAGAAGGGACTGAAAAGAGACTCACCAAAAAACTTAAAAGGAGAATGGGAGGACTGCGGGGGGCATCAAAAGCCCCAACACATTATTGAAATTCCAGAAGGGCATGTGCATGTACAGGGCTGTGCGTGTACAGGGCCTTGCACATATGTGCCCAGGAAAGACCCCCAAAAGCCCTAATCTATAACCTAAGGCAGACTCTGCACAAGCAGGAAGTAAGTGAAGACTAAGGCAGAACTATAAGCTGCCTGCAGCAGCATTTAAAATTCCAAAATAAAACAAAGCAAAAACAGATAAAGTAAGAAATGGACAATTCAGTATTTGGAGACTTCGATATTCCACTATGAATAATGAATAGAAAAATTAGCAGATGAGCAAGAAACAGAAGCCTTGAACAGAACTACTCAACAAGTCCTAGCAAACATCTACAGAACACGCTGATCAACAGTAAAATGCATTCAACATATTTTTAAGAGTACATGGAACATTCTTCAGAAGATACCATATGTTAAGGGTACAAAACAAATATAAATAAATTTAAAAAGACAGAGATTATACAAAATATGTTCTCTGACCATGATGGAATAAAATTAGAAATCAGCATCAGAAGAAAAAGTGAGAATTCACAAGTATGTGGAAATGAAATGATATACTTCTAAATAACCAATATCACAAGAGAAGTTAGAAAATACTCTGAGATGAATGAAAATGAAGACACAACATACCAACACTTACGGGATGCAGCAAAAGCACTGCTCAGAGAGTTATTTGTAGCTGTAAAAATCTATTTTTAAAAAACAGATTTCTAATCAATAATCTAAATTTCCACCTCAAGAAACACAAAAGAGCAAATTAACCCAAAGCAAAATAGAGTAAATAAAAGATTGAAATAAATAATAACAGAGGAAAGAAAAATAAAGAACATCAATAAAATCAAAATTGGTTGTTTGAAAAGACCAACAAAACTGATAAACCTTTAGCTAGGCAGACCAAGAAAAGAAGAGAAGAGACTCAAATTACAAAAATCAATAGTAAGAGATACCACTACTGAAGATACACATATAAATTACAAGAGAATATCATATGCACTATGACCAACAAATCAGATAACACAGATGAAATGTTACCAAACCGATTTAAGAAGGAATAGATAATCTGCACAGACATAACAAGCAGAGACCAAATTAGTAATTTTAATACTTCCGACAAAGAATATACCAACAAGGCTTTATTAATGAATTCTACCAAACACTGAAAGAATGAACACCAATCCTTTGCAAACCCTTCCAAAAAAACTTCCAACTCATTATATGAGGCAAGTATATCGAGATATCAAGTATACTTGATAATAAGACCACAAAAAATATGAAAAGAAAATAAAACAACAGAACAGTATCCTTTATGAATACAGACATAAAAATACTTGAAAGAAAATACTAACAAACCCAATATGAGCAACATGTAAAATGTGTGTATGTGTGTATGACCAAGTAGGATTATCCTGAGAATGTAAGTTTGGCTTAACATACAAAAAATCAACTTATCTTATAGAACATATCAATAAAGAATATACTGATAAAGGAAAAAACCCACAAGATTATCCTAAGAGATGCAGAAAAAGCATTTCATAAAATTGAACTCTTTCATTTTAAAAACACTCAATAAACTAGGAATAGGACACTACCTCCAACTGATAAGGCCTCTCCAAAAAACCCACATTTAACATCACATTTAATGGTGAAAGACCAAATGCTTTCTTTCTCCCTTAGGTCAGGAAAAAGATAAGGACGTTCACTCTTGCTATTTCTGTTCAACACTGTTCTGGAAATTCTAGAGAGGCCAATTAGGGAAGAAATAAATAATAAAATAAATGCATATGAGAAAGGAAGAAGTAAAACTATCTCTACTTATAGATGACATGATTTTATATATTTAGAAAACTCTAAAAACTCCATTAAAATTACAATAAATGAATTCAGCAAGAATGCATGACATAAGATCAATATACAGAAATCAATTTTATTTTTATATACTAGCAATAAACATTCCAAAATGGACATTAAAAACCATTTATAATAGCATCAAAATAAATAAAATACTTAGAAATAGATTTAACAAGAGAAGTATATGACTTGTCTACTGAAAACTGTAAAACATCATTGAAAGAAATTGAAACAAGACATAAATAAATGGAAAGACACTCTGGTCATTGATAGGAAGACTTAATAATGTTAAAATAGCAATACTCCCCAAATTCATCTATCCATTCAAAGCAATCCTTATCCAAATTCCAACTGCCGTCCTGCATTTTGAGAAAACAAACTAATTTTAAAAGAGCCAAATAGATGGAGAAACATATCACATGCATAGCTGGATGGCTCAGTAGTGTTAAGATGGCAATCACCCCAAATTAATCTACAGAGTCAATGTAATCCCAAACAAATTCTAATAAACTTTTTTAAAGAACTAATGAGCTGATTTCAAATTTCACACTAGCTAAGCCAATTTTGAAAAAGAAAAACTAAGTTGGAGAAATTAAGGTACCTGACTTTAAGACTCATTCTTAAGCTAAAATAATTAAGATAGAATATTATTGGCATAAATATAAACATATAGATCAATAGAATATAACAGAGAATACAAAAACAGAACCACACTTTTATGGTCAATTGATTTAAAAAATCTTGTTAAAAATTTTTGACAAAACGGTGTCAAAAAGTAATTCAATGGAAACAAGATACAGGGTGGACTGGGATGGGAGTAAAAGACAGAAAACTGTACTTGAACAACAATTAAAATAAAAATTAAAAAAAAAAGAAACAAGATAATCTTTCCAAAAAGTGGTAAAGGAACAACTGATAGCTCTAGGGAAAAAAAATCCTTGATCCTGATTTTGCATCATATAGGAAAAGTAACTCAAAATGGATTACAGACCTGAATGCAACTACTAAAACTACCAAATTTCTAGAAGAAAGAAACAGAAGAAAATATTTATGACATTGAATTGGAAAAAGATTTCTTAAACAGAACACCAAAAGTCTAAACTACATAAGAAAAATTGAACAAGAGGGACTTTATAAAGATTAACAACTTCCATTCTTTGAAAAACATGGTTAAGAAAACAAAAAGGTAAACTACAGACTGGGAGAAAATTTTTGCAAAATATATTCTGAAAAAGAACTTGTATCCAGACTACATAAAGAACTTTATAGGTTCTAGTGGGAGTTCACTCACTTGGAACTCTTATAACTCAATAATATGAAGTTAAGTAAGGCCTGGACCCTACCCCTCAAAAAAGTGCTGAAGACTTAAAGAGACAATTCACCAAAGAAGTTATGTGAGTGGTCAATAGCCTATGAAAGGATGCTCAACATCACTACCAGGGAAATACAAGTAAAAATCACAATGAGATACCATACATCCAGTAGAGTTGCTAAAATTTTCAAGAGACTTAAAAAGATTGACAGCACAGGCCCAGGAGAGGTAGCTCAGATGGTTGGAGCATCATCTTGATGTGCCAAAGTTGTAGGTTTGATCTCTGGTCAGGGCACATACAAGAAGCAACCAACGCATGCATAGATAAGTTGAATAACAAATCGATATTTCTCTCTCATCAATAAATAAAAATTTAAAAAGGATTGTATTAAGTGTTTGCACAGATATGGAGCAACCCATACGTGGAATTCTCATATATAAAAGTGGTACAGACATTTTGAAAAACTATATAGCAGTACCTTAGAAAGTAAAACATAATTTACCATAAAATCCATCCATTCCAAGCCTAGGTAGCTGCCCAAGAAAATGAATGCATATGCCCACATAAAAATTTATTCCTAGCTAAGGATCAGTGATGGAGAATAGGGCAACATATGGGAAACTGTTCTATATCTTGATTTTATCTGTGTGAATATCTGGTTGTGATACTGTACTTTAGTTTTGCAAGATGTTATCACTGGGGAAAATGAATAACAACTAAACAGGATCTACTGTGTTATTTCTTACAACAGCATGTGAATCTCCTTACAATAAAAAGTTTAATTAAAAACAAAATTCATCACAAATGTTGTAGCATTACTTATAATAGCTCCAAACTGGAGGCAACTCAAATGCCCATCAATTGGTAAATGGGCAAAGAACTGATGGTATTCCAATTCATGAAATACCACTCAGCAGTAAACGGGAATGAAATGTTAATACATGCGACAACATGGATGCATCTCCAAAACATGCTAAATGAAAGAAACAGAACACCGAAGATTACCTACTCTAGGATTCCAGTTACATGAAATGTGTGTCAAAGTAATCAGTGATTGTCTGAAGGTAGGACTGTCATCTAACGACAGCGCACAAAGGGGCGGGGGAAACTTTTTAGTGTAAAGCAACTGTGCACACAGTTACTTCCATAATTTAATTGTGGTGGCTACATGATTATACACAATTACCAAAATTTACACTGCATGATAAAATTGGTAGATTTTATGATATTTAAGTAAACCTAAAAAAAACAGGGGGAACAAAAGAGAAAAAAATTAAGGCTTAGAAAATACCTGTTAGAGTCTTCCCTGCATTCAGAGGAGGAGCAATGACTTTGAAAAGTTTCTGCATGAAAATGAAACAGGAAAACAATCACCATCATTTTTTCAAAGAATATTTTTAAAAGATAATACTCTTATGCTATTAACCACCTTTCTCCGATTGAATTAGTCAAACGCTACTAAGATGAAATATAAAGACTTTGAGGTAGACGTAACCATTGGAGAAGAATCACTGGGAGACAGTAGTTGTCACACTCCTCACCGACAGAAGCCACTTCATAGATATCAGTTCAATGAAGGTCTTTTCTGAGGTTATAATTTCTGATATAAGATATCCTTAGGTCTCTTAAAAACCGGAAAGCAAGTGAAGGGATTAATAACCCGCCAAAATGGTAATGAAGATTACTTTAAACTGAAAACATCTGAACAATCAGCAGCCACAGAAAGAAACATCATCCCAACTTAAGCAGAGCCTCTGAAAATACAGTCAGATTAATGGCAAAACTAAGCGGCCTTCCTGAAAGGGAGATTTCTGTTTCAGAGAAGACTGACCCTTAGCATTGGAAAGTGCAAGTGCAGCTGTACATTAGCATCAAAAAGCCCAATAAACCATCTGTACTTTTCCATAAAGCTCAACATCCCTCCGCACAGAATGCTTTGTTAAACTGGTATATACTCTTAGCGCTAGCTATTCAGTGCCTAAGCTCCCAGTACATAAGTAAATAAACCTTGTCTTTTCTCTTGTTATCAGTTAATTCGCAGCCCTCCCATCACCATTGGGTCGACCTAAATTGATAAAGGAAAAGTTTTTCCTCTACACATGAGGCACTACTTTTACTTCAGGGGCAGCCAAAACTAGAAAGAAAGATTTCAGACTACAGTAGTCATCTCAAATGTGATGACTCTGTTTTTCATTCTAAAAAATTTCAAAAGACAGGACACCTCTCCTTAATTCATACCTCTTTCAGTATTAAAATTACTAAATTTTAAACACTGAGAAGAGATTTCCTTATAGGCAGAGAAGTATAAGAGAAATCATAGAATGCATCTAACCTCCCACTGCTAAAATCTCCAAATGACTATTTAATAACAAATACCAGGCTCCTGCTGAAAGTCATTAAACTTGAAAACTACTCTAAACAAGGCAACCTCAACATTCCATCTGAGATGTACAGGTACAAACGCAAACCAGGTTTTGAAGAATAAAAAACCCACACAAAACAAAAACTTCAAAACCAACAATAACAAAAAACCAGCAATCATTTTTATCAACACAGAATGCATCAAATTAGAATCTGTTTTTAGGAATTATTTTGAGAGAAAGCAAGAAGTGCATTATTTCTTCTTAACTGTGCTTTAGTCGTGAGGCAGGAAACATTTGCGTGGCACTGCGGCCCTGGACCTCACTGAGAGGCAGCCCTTTCTCAGGGAAGCACTGCACCTGGGTGAGGAAGCAGTCGACAGGTGTTCAAGTGTAAATACCTGACACGCAATCAGGGTCAAAAGCAGGGGAACAGAGCAGTGGCTCTCATTTTATACACAGACCAAGGAAAGGTGCATACAAAACTGAAGGAGATACGAATTAGAGGGATACTTACCTACAAAGCTAAAAGTGTTTAAGGAAGACTGAATTATCATGGAATTACTGCTGACAATAATACTGAAAAGAGTTTTGAGTTTGGGATGGCCATTAAATATGCAAAAAAGTTGACTGGATGCTTCTAGCAAATGCCTGACTTTTCTGAGCCAGGTGATTAGTCACTGTAACAAAGCAATGGGCTGGAAGGGCACATTCCATTACCCACAACTCTGTCTTCAAATACAGGGTCTGGCACAGATAACTTTTTTATTACAAAATCCTTTATTACAAAATCATAAGCATGTAATTCTGTAACATAACAACATTGCACTCAAGCACACCACATGACATTTTAGGCGAAATGTTCGAACTGCTGTCAGCTCGTGCGAGACGTTCACATACCCTCCCAACCACACTCAAGCAGCCGTTACTTCTGCCGGACCCTGTGTAAGGCAACGAACTAGGTAGATACGGGCTTGGTTTTTTTCTTTTTAAAATGTCTTTAGATGCTCCTTGCTAATGGTAAGGAGAATAAGACATTATTCTTACATAATGAATGCTATAAAATTCTAAACTTGGAAAAGCAAATCAGCAGTTAACAAATCATGAACCCCCAACATTGTCAGGGCTGTCCCCCCAGCAGAAGACACCTACAAAGAGTATTACTCAACAGTATAGTTACTGTGTACAGTAACTATATATGATAAGTTTCTAGTATCTTTTGGAAAAGCTATTATAGTATTAAAAATTCTTCGAAAAAACTTAAAGTGTAACAGGCATGCATTACTTTTAATTCTGTATAGTGTTCCCTAGGATTTAATTACCTAATTATGCAAATATAAAAAAACAACAGCAGAAAATATTAAATTAAAGACTACTTAACAAATTT
The DNA here is from genome assembly GCA_004027735.1 of Carollia perspicillata. Classification (NCBI taxonomy): domain Eukaryota; kingdom Metazoa; phylum Chordata; class Mammalia; order Chiroptera; family Phyllostomidae; genus Carollia; species Carollia perspicillata. The sequence continues at coordinate 47,116 of PVKM010002771.1, forward strand.
CCAAGTGGATACAAGTCTAATAAATCTACAAGAATTTTTAAATGACTGCATGAGAAAAGAAACAATTCAATGCAAATAGAGAACAGGGAAAAATCATTAAACAATATTAAATATGTGTCCAAGATAGAAAGTGTCTTACCTCCATTGGACTAATAAATTCATTCATGCCTCTGTTGTAAACATAGATCATAGCATCATACAGACGATTTTCCCAACACATGAGAACTACCTGTAAAAAGGAAAAGTTGCTTGGTCCATACAATTCAACAAGTCTAACCAATTATTACCCTTAAACCTTTTAGAATGGAGAAGATCTTGAATTATCCTAATTTTTCTTGTTCATCCTCTGAAAAAAACTGACATTGAAGTACTCAAATACAAGGCCACGGTAAGAGCTGCTGTAAGTTCAATACTACTTTCAATAGCTACTTTTAGACATCCTCTGCTGTCTAATTTTATTTCATCTCTATTCTTTCTTTGTCCATATTCGTTTTACCTTCGGTCAATAGTTCTGCAAATATTTACTAAACACCTATATGCAGGACCACCTCCTGGACTAGCTCCTAACTAGTCTCCTTGCTTCTTCTGTACTTGACCCTCACCTCTCATTGTGTTACCCCTAAAGCAAACCAGAATGCTCTTGCTTAAAATTTTACCTTGTCCTGAAAGGTCTACTTCTGTCTTTTAAAGAAGCTCCATGTCTGTCTGCCTTTTATCTGTTACTTAAACACCCAAGGCACACCACGTAAACACGTGTGTGTGTATTTTCTTTCATTAGCTGTTGCTTTTACCTATAACAATCTTCTTCCCCAAGATCTGATTTTTGCACTATTAATTCCTTCTTATCATTCAGATTCCAGACTTCATGTTACTTCCTCAGGAAGTCTTTCTATAATGAGCCGATCTAAAGTAGACTCATTCTCTCCCTACCAGACAGCCTGTTTGACTTTTAACATAACACTTGTTTTTAGATATTTCTGATTTGTTTACTTATTTATCTGTTCATTGTCAAACTTTTTGCTAAAATGTAGGCCTTATGAGAGGCCAAGTCTTGTCTACCAGGGTCACTAAAGCATCCTCAGAGCCTGACACTCAATTAATGCTCCTTGAAGTAATGAAGAAATGCTACTGAAAGAGTCAATAAAATTTGAAAAATATGGGTTGATACAGTGGACATGGAGGTCATTGCTAACTGAGGTGAATGCAAAGTAGAAGAGTTATTAGAATGTTTAAAAAAATGGAAACAGCAACCTAGACAGTGATTTCCAGAAGTCTGTGACTGGGAAGAGTGAGACTGGGTAGTAACCTGGGAAAGAAGGGATGTAGGACTGATATGGAGAGAAGGGAAACTGAGGGAAAGATTTTTAAAACTGTCTTAATATGAAAAAGATTAGCATTTACTTACATAGTATTGGGGAAAAGCTAAAAATGTCGGAAAGAGAAGAAATCAGAAATTTCACCTACATTGGTGATAGGCAGATGAAGCCAGGCTGCTACCATGCTCTCAAACCACTAGATGGATTATCAGACAGTGAAGACTGTGCCAGACTGCCCGTATAATAGAAAGGTGTATAAAAAAGGATCTGGCTTTACTTTGAGAAATTTCAGCTGTGCATAAAAAGCTTCTAGAAGAAAATAACCATCTCTCCAAACCCTTCATGAAAAGAAAACTGTCGGTCTAGCTAAGACCTTTGTAAGTTACCCACGTTTCAGCTCAGCAGGGCTTAGCACTCTGGAGCGCTGTGCCTCTGCAGGAGCAGCTCGCTCATCGTTAGGACTGTATGGGAACAGAGGGTTAAACTGGGGAGCACCTTAGGCCAGAATACATACAGCTCCTCCATCGAGCATTGAAAACTTACCATAGAAACCTCAGATACACTGTAAATTATCAAACAATGGGCTGGCTGATCAAAATGAGGCATCTTAATTTGCTTCTTATAGTATTTCAAAACTCAGGGTGTAAAAATTATCAACTGTGAACTTAGAAATAATCTTTTATTTAAAATGGTATTAAACTCTTAAAAGTAGAAATATTTTACTATTTATGTGAAAGTACTCATAAATACTGGGTTTCATAGTTGAAACCCACTTGCTGAAAGAAAGCTGTGGTAGCGAACAGATAAAGAAGGATCAGTAAATACAGAACAGTCTGAGAAACATCGACAAACACAAGCTTGTAAGACATCTTCCCAAAAGTGCTCCACAAGTAACTGGGTTGACGACGGCCGAGCGAGGCCCAGTCAGTCAGTAAATACAGGGCGGGGCAAAAGCATACTCAAAACTCGAAACCTACTTTTGCCCCATCCTGTATAATCAATAAAGGAATGATGTTTATTCCATAAGTTAGGAGAATGTCTGCAAACTCACCTGCTGAATATCTAAGCTGGTTATATCCATATGTACAATGAGAGCTTCCACATTCTCCATTAACTTTTTATCTTGGAAGTGAACAATCAAGTCTTTCATTACCTGGGGTGTGATCCCCACCAATTTATCACTTAAAATATATGGCTCGAGGCACTCCAAAAACACTCCTTTGGCCACTGAATTCTCACTTAATTTGTCATACATCTGGCCAAATAAAAGATCTCTACAAGAGAAAAGAAAAACATTTAGGAACATTCCAAACACCCAGTAAATCCTGTCTGCTAAGTATGTCATCTTTTTTCTATTTCAACTGATAAGTGTACTAAAAACAGTGAAAACCTTTATATATATATATATATATATATATATATATATATATATATATATATATAAAATCTTAATTCTCCTAATACTTCTTTTACAAATAAGAAAGGTTGAGTAAGTTAAATTATTTGCTGAAAGTCCTGCAGCTAACAAGTGACAGAGTCAGAATTAAAGCTCAGCCTTCTGGCCTAAATCCTGACGACTGGCAAGGTGAAATGCTTTCCAAGTTTTCATTTATGTTTTATATTGCCTCATATCATTCACTAATTTAGTCATTATTTTTTAATACAAAAATTGTGCTAATTCCATGTACCTGCTGGTATTATTATTAGCAATATTTTTACTAAACGTACAATCTCTTTACATGTGTATCACATCAACTGTGAAAAGGGCGCAGTGGTTCATCCCCAGGTGTGGCCTTTTGTGCCGAGTTCCGCGAAAAGGTCAAGGAAGATTGTGAAAGGAGTGGGACAGACAAGGTCTTGTCTCGTCTGAAGTCCTGGAAGGGGACAGATGATAAACACACTGGCTGCAAGTCAGCACAACCAGATGCCACTTTTCAGGAAACAGCATTTGCAATATCCTGGGGGGAAATCCATATCCATTTATTTTTTCTCATATCCACAAATGTAATTTTGCATCATTTCCCCCCTTTGCTCCATATTTACCCAAGTGTTTTTCACATTAGTTTCATTTTAATCAATAACCCATCACATTTTTGTGATTACCGATTACTAGCCAAGTAAAAGAAACAGATGAATGAAGCTTTACTGTAAGAAACATAAAGAGTAACAAAGTAACTCTAATGAATTTAAAGAAAGCGTCGTATTTGCCAGTGCCTGCACTCTCTAATGTGTTGTTAAAAACAACATGCTAGGGAAGATAATTCTATATTTTAGTTCAGCACAGAAAGCCCTGGGGAGGAGAATTAAAGAGCTAAACATTCAGTAAAGAGTCTAAAAATTGACAAACAAGGTACCCCTGGGACACATAGCGGCATGCGACGCTGGTGAGATTAATGGCAAAACAGTGTGTTTCTTTCTTAACCAGTCAGAGGCCAGAATAAAGAAGCAATAAAGAAGCAACTCAGCAACCCCTTTTGCAGTCTACCTTCAAATAAAACAAAATTCTAAGACGTGTTCTCATCATTCTGGGAGAATATTTATTAGAGCATCAGGGAAGGAGGGAGAAAAAAGTACATACAAAAAGTTTTGGCTCTTGTGTTTCTTTCTATATTTAGGCATTACACTCCTAGGTGCTGTCTTTCTTTATGGAAAAGCCAACTTTAAAACTATCTTAGCCTCCTTCGAGCCAGTATGACAGAAAACCATTCTTTCTGCATAATTTCACTTGATGTTAATACTCATATTAAAGATATTATTTGGACTTTATCATTCCTAACTTCAAACTGACAGAGGGAAATGGCCAGCTTCTCTTCGTACATTATCAATTTTACTATTCAGAAAAAGAGAAGAACGCAGCTGTGATGATAACTGTAAACTCATCTGAAGGGAGCACAAGCACGGGTTCTCATGCTCGATGGTCTATACTAAACATATAACATGAACCAAATAAACAAATCCCCACTAAATACAAGTGGGGCTTAATAAATCTAAAGTTAATTCAGGTTGGTCTCTTCATTTATAAAAGTACAAGTAAAGCTCAAATGAACTTTAAAAAATTATGTTCAAAATGCTGTTTTCTGATATAAGCATCACAATTTGTAAACATTTCCTTTAAACAGGCATGGCTTAACTGTGGTGATGGTTGCATAACTATGTAAATACACTAAAAACCACTGACCTGTATACTTTACAAGGGTAAATTTTATGGTATGTGAATTATATCTCAATGTAAATTGTCATAAATTTATACTGAATCCAGATTAATATTACATATTTATATTAATTTCAATATATACTAATTTAATTATACTAATTCAATATACTAATTATACTAATTCAATATATACTAGTTTCAATTTATACTAATTTATATTAATTTCAATATAAATTAAAGGCATGGCACCTTTTCCTCCTAGATTTTATGTTTAAAATTTTAACATGAAGTTATCAAGAAAACAATATCCAAAGCATCCAGTTTTCAACCATACTTGAGAATTAAGATTGTTCTGTTTCTCAAATAATAACCCTGATGTTGAACAACAAGAGTGAACAAATACCCTGGCTATCAAAATAGCACTTTGGGTTCACTTTAGATTTAACAGCAATATTTTTAGCTCATATTTATATATGATTCAACTCATTTAAATGGTGGCTTCTTTTTGGATATCTGCTTGCAATAATATGAGCTCCAAGTGGTCAGGATCGTCTTTATACAGCACCTACTTTGCTTTGTTCTATAACAGCTTTCTTGAAATATAATTCACATATAACAACACAGCATCTATTTTTAGATTTCATTCATTCATTCATTCATTCATTCTAGAGACAGGGGAAGGGAGGGAGAAAGAGAAGGAGAGAAACACTGATGTGAGAAACATCCATCCATCAGTTGCCTCTCAGCTGCAACCCAGGCATGTGCCCTGACCAGGAATCGAACTGGTGACATTTTACTTTGTGGGACAGTGCCCAATCAACTAAGCCACACCAGTCCTGGCACATAGTACCTATTCTTAAACAATGTTCAAAGTTATAATTATAGTTCAAGTAAGCTCTGGACCTGCTATCAAAATAAACTGAAATTAAGACTACTGTTGTATAGGAACAGCGGAGAATCATTAAATGTCTTCCAAAACACCTTGAGACATATCTTTTGTCTAATACTAAAAAAGAAATACATACCATAAAATTGAAATAAAATGGTGGAACAGAACCAAGTTATGAAAATAAAAGTACAAGTCTTCAAAAACAATTTCTTGACATTCTGATTTTTCAAATTCATGAAAAGAGTATAAAGCCAAATTTTAACCAAAAAAGATGTCCACAGCACATTGATTGGTATGCCTTACATGGTTCCTGCCACAGTAAAAAGGATTTTATATTATAAAGAATTCTTAAGTGTGAATGGGAATATATATTCAATTAATACTACTAATTCAATTAATACTACTTCAATTTAATTAATTCAATTAATACTACTGCTGGGTATGAAATTCTATGAATTATCATACTGAGGTAACAGTGATTATAGTATAATGGTTGTGGTACTGAGTTAAAATTAATTTCAGAATATGTACTATTTTTATAATTCGACCCACATAAGATATAGTATAACATGTGAAAAATAAGAGGACTAACTATAAAAACAATGTACCCAACAAAAAGATATTAATATCAGTGATAACCCTAGAAGTAAAAGAAGTTACCTGAAATTGGTAGAGTACTAGATTATACTTTGTAAAATGTGTACGTGTTATGCACAATCTGAACACCTTGTAAAGTAATCTTAATGTTGCAGATACTTTGAAAATTTGGGAATGTAAAAGAGAAGACCCTAGATGCAAATGAAACCAAATGTCAAAGAAGCAAGTGTCATCAACAAGGTGAAATAGGTTGTTCCTAACTGCTTCCCCCTCACAAGAAAAACTAACAACTATTCAAGAACAAGACACCTCTGAGAGAAGCTTGGAACATGAAGGTGAGCCCTAAGCACCTCCCTCTACCGCAGAGACTCAGACAGCTTGTATTAGGGAGGTAACCGAAGTGGCTACATGTTGATTTCATCTGCCCTTCTCCCAGGACAGGGCAGTACCATCTGGAGAGGTCTCCCCTGGGTCTCCAGCTTCTCTAGTAAGAAAAGAGAACCCAGGAGGGACGCTAGTACCCACCCCAGCATAGGGGGTCACTTTGCAGGAGCCCCTACTCTGATCTTGCACCATAGAAGTTGCAGGGGATCTGCAAGGCTCAACAACTGGGAATCTGTGATGGAGAAGGGGGCAGGGCTTACAATCACCAGCATGGAGATCTTGGCAAGTGGATGTCATATCTGCAGAGCCCAAGTAGTAATTCCAACCGGTGGCTTTGCTTATCTGCAGAACCAAGTCAGAGGTGCACTCAGACCAGGGAACTTGGCAGAGTGCTTATCTGCCTGATTAAAATCCTCAAACGAAGGGGTATGCTAGCCCTAGAGCCTGGTTTGCTCATGCCCAGGCAAGGAGCTGAACCACAGTCTCACCCACTATGAAAAGTATCTCCTGGTCCTATCTGACCAGAAGGGCTGGAGACAACTCATGGTCGCTGTGTAGCCCAGTGGAATTTGTGACTGAGAGGCAGATGAGCAGAGTTTATAGAGTGAAGAACAAAACCAGTGGCCTTGTTTGTTCAGGGAACTTGAGGTGCGGGTTGGCTTGAGTTTAGACCACAAAGAGCTTTACTGGGTATAGAGATGCTTCTCCCCTGTGCCCAGGCAAGGACTCCAATTCATAGCCCTGTTCATTGCTAAATATAGCCTTCAGCTGTCTGACCAGGAAACCTAACCAGAGCACATGGGGAAATGTATAGACCACTCTTTAGCCCTATGTGCAGCGGCACCTGAACAGAGGGCACAGCTGGTGGTATCCCCTGTCTGCAGACCAAAAGTGGTGGCCTCCCCTGACCAGAGAGGTCAATGTACATTCTGGCCTAATTCAGGTCCCCAAACAATGAGCTGTACAGGCCCTAGAGGTCTCATCCTGCTGCCCTGCCAGGACAGGGAAACTAATTCATAGTTCCATTAGTACTGAATATAGTATGCAGTCCTGACCATCCAGTAAGCCTGACCAGAGAATCTAGGCAACCTGGAGCCCCTCCTATAGCCTCACTTGGGCAGGGAACCAAGCCAGCAGTGCTACCCAACTGTTCAGCCAGTGGCAATCCTCCTCCATGCCCACATTCAGAGCTTGAACAGTTGTCTCACCCCAAAACAGACCATAACAGCAGGCCCACCTGCCCAAGGACATTACTAGCAGACACACCCAGAAACATGAACTAATTGGTGAAGTATTGTCTCTGCCAAAGCAAACCTGTAGATTCTGAAAAAGGAGCCCAATTATTCAAATGCACAGATACCAATGTAAGGAACCAAGGATCATTAAGAAATCAAGTAACTGTGATACCACCAAAGAAAACTAATAAAGCTCCAATAACTGACCCTAAATAAATGGAGATCTATGAACTATCAAAGAATTCAGATTAATCCTCTTAAGGAAGTTTAGTGAAATACAAGAAAACACAGACAGTCAACTAAATGAAATTAGGAAAACAATGCGTGAACCAAAAGAGAAGTTTGACAAGAAAATAGCAACTATCCAAAAATGAAAAACAAAACAAACATGCAAAAAAACCACTAGAAATCCTAAAATTGAAAAATACAATAACTGAACTCAAAAATTTAATAGAGAATTTCAAAAGCAGACTTGACCACACAGAGGAAAGAATCAGTGACCTGGAGAATAGGACACTGCAAATGACCCAGTCAGAGGAGCAAAAAGAAAAGAAATTAAATCAAGGAAGCCTATGGAAATTATGGTTCATGTGAAATGAAACATTATTCACATTATGGGAATTCCAGAAGGAAAAGAGAAAAAGAAAGGAACAGAAAGTATATTTAAAGCAATGATGGCTGAAAACTCCCCAAATCTGGGGAGAAAATTGGACATCCAGATTCATAAGACCCAAAGGACACCAAATGGGCTGAACCTGAACAGGGTTACACCAAGACATTTATAATTAAATTGTCAAAAGACAAAGACAAAGAAAGAATATTAAGAGCAGCAAAAGAAAAGATGAAAGTTACATACAAGGGAACACCTGTAATTTTTCCACAGAAAATTTTAAGGCCATGGAGGAAAGGTGATGACACATTCAAAACATTAGGGAAAAATGGTCAACCAAGAACTGCTACCCAGCAAAGTTGCCCTTCAAACACAGAGGAGGGATTAAGACATTTCCAAACAAACAAAAACTGAGAAAGTTTGCTACCCCCAGACTTACCTTATAAGAAATGCTAACGGGAGTTCTTTGAGTGGAAGTTTAAAAAATGTTAATTAACACTATAAAGAAGTAGAAGGAATCTCATTGGTAATAGTAAATACACAGTCAGAGTTAGACTTCACAATATGGTAATAGTGGTGCATAATTCACTTACAATGCTAGTTTGAAAGTTAAAAAAGATAAATGCAGTAAACATAACCATAACTACAATAATCTATTATTAGTAACACAATATAAAAAACATGGAAATTGTAACAGCAATAGCCTCAAATGTAAGGAGGAGGAAAAGTAAAAGGTTTACAAATTCTATTGTAGTTAAGTTGTTTTCAGTTTAAAATACAGTGTTATAAGTATAAGATATTTAATGTAAGTCTCATGGTAACCATAAGGGAAAATCCTGTAGTAATTACACAAAAGAACGTGGTAAGGAAGTCAGAGCATACTGATACCACAAGACATCAAAACACATCACAAAGGGCAGAAGGATAAGTAATTAGGAATATGAATACACAAAAACAGAAAACGATGAACAAGAAGTCCTTACTTATCAATAATCACTTTAAACATAAACAGATTAAATTCTGTAATTAAAAGATACAGAAAGGCTGAATGGCTTTAAAAAAGAAAACCAAACTCTAACACACTTCCAATGAAAGGCTCACTCTAGTCTTAGAGATACACATAGACTGAGAGTTCAGGGACACAAAGGGTATTTCAAGCAAATGGCAAACAAACAAACAAACAAAAAGCAGGGGTAGCTATCCTTGTATCAGACAAAATAGACTTTAAACTAAAAATGGTAAAGGAGACAAAAAGTTCATTATATAATGATAAAGGGATCAATCCACCAAGGAGATATAATAATTATAAACATTCATGTGCCCAATGTTAGACTACCTAAATATATAAAACAAAAACTAATAGTGCTAAAAGGAGAATAAACAGTAATTCAATAATAATGGTGACTTTAATATCCCACTCTCAACAATGAATAGATCATCCAAAGAACCAATAAATAAAGAGCTGATTTGAGCAACACTACAGATCAAATGTACCTAGCAGACATACACAGAACATTCTATCCAACAACAGCAGAGTACAGATTCTTCTCAAGTACACATGGAACATTTTCTAGGATAGACCATATGTGAGGCCACAAAACAAGTCTTAGCAAATTCAAGAAAACTGAAATCATACCAAGTATCTTCCATGACCATAATGGAATGAAACCAAAAATCAGTAACAAGAGTAAAACTGAGACATTCATAAACTCATGGAAACTAAACAACACTCTCCTAAACACCAATGGATCAAAGAGGAAATGAAAGGGAAATAAAAGAAATCTTCTTGGACTTCCAGCCAAGATGGAGGTGTAGGTGGAAACACTGTGCGTCCTCGCACAACCAAAATTAGACAACAAAGATTTAGAAACAAAAATACAACTAGAACACACAGACAACTGAACTGTACGGAAGTCTGACAACCATTCATCCAGACTGGTAAGAGGGGCAGAGTTGGTGGCCAGTGGAGAAGGGTCATGGCAGGAAAAAGTGGTGGCTGGCAGACCCCGGGCAAGGGGAGGAAACGAGCAGACCCAGCGAGGTGCACAAGGCCACTGGCTGACTGTAGTCACACATTTGCACGCAGAAAACATGGCAAAAACAGGCAGCGAGACAGACCACACAACCCAGGGCCCCAGCAATGGGAAATAAAGCCTAAAAGCACTGATTGAAAACACTTGTGGAGGTGGAGGTGCTGGGAGAGACTCCCAGCCTCAAAGGAGAGTTTGTTGGAGAGACCCACGGGGTCCTAGAACATACACAAACCCACCCACCCAGGAACCAGCACCAGAAGGGCACAATTTGCTTGTGGAAAGTGGCAGAAGGGACTGAAATATGAGCAGAGCAAGCGCCATTGTTCCCTCTCTGACCCCACCCCCACATACAGCATCACAACCCAGAGACTGGGTTGCCCCACCCTGGTGAACACCTAAGGCTCTGCCCCTCATACAAAACAGGTGTGAGCAGACCAAAAAATTATGACTCAAATGGAAGAACAGATCAAAGCTCCAGAGCAAACACAAGTAAGTGACGAAGAGATAGCCAACCTATCAGATGCTCAGTTCAAAGCACTGCTAATCAGGATGCTCACAGAATTGGTTGAATTTGGTCACAAATTAGATGAAAAAATGAAGGCAACACTAAGTGAAATGAAGGAAAATACACAGGGAACCAATAGTGATGGGAAGAAAACTGGGACTCAAATCAATGGAGTGGACCAGAAGGAAGAAAGAAACAACCAAACAGAAAAGAAGGAAGAAACAAGAATGAAGAAAATGAGGAGAGGCTTAGGAACTTCCAGGACATCTTTAAACATTCCAACATCCAAATTATAGGGGTACCAGAAGGGGAAGAGGAAGAGAAACAAGTGGAAAAGTGATTTGAACAAATAATAAAGGAGAACTTCCCCAATCTGGCAAAGGAAATGGACTTCCAGGAGGTCCAGGAAGCTCAGAGAGTCCCAAAGAAGTTGGACCCAAGGAGGAACACACCAAGGCACATTGTAATTACATTTGCCAAGATTACAATGAAGGAGAGAATTCTAGAAGCAGCAAGAGATAAGGGGACAGTCACCTACAAAGGAGTTCCCATCAGACTGTCAGCTGATTTCTCAAAAGAGACCTTACAGTCAAGAAGGGGCTGGAAAGAAGTATTCCAAGTCATGAAAGGCAAGGACCTACATCCAAGATTGCTCTATCCAGCAAAGCTTTCATTTAGAATGGAAGGGCAGATAAAGCACTTCTCAGATAAGGTCAAGTTAAAGGCGTTCATCATCACCAAGCCCTTATTATAGGAAATGTTAAAGGGACTTATCTAAGAAAAAGAAGATAAAAAACAGGAACAGAGAAAGGACAGCAAACTCAGTTATTAACATCCACACCAAAAACAAAAGCAGACTAAGCGGACACCTAAATCAGGAGCAGGGCCACAGAACTGGAGATCATGTGGAGGGTTAGCAACAGGGGAGTTGCAGGAGGCGAATGGGGGAGAAGGTACAGAGAATAAGTAGTATAGAAGGTGGGGAGAAAGTAGACAGGGAGAGAGCAAGAGTAGTGTGGGAAATGAAGAAGCTAAAGAACTTATGACACATGGACATGAACTAAAGGAGGGGAATGTGGGTGGGTGTGCAGGGTGGAGGGGAATGAAGGTGGGGAAATGGGACAACTGTAATGGCATAATCAATAAAATATATTTTTAAAAATTTAAAAATCTTCTTGACACAAAAGAAAATGGAAACACAGTAAGACCAGAACTTGCAGGATGCAGCAAAAACAGTTCTAAGAGGGAAGTTCATAACAACAAATAACCTACAATATGAAGGAAGATCCTAAATAAACAACCTAACTACATCTAAAGAAGTAGAAAAAGAACAAGTAGAGCCCCAAATTAGCATAAAAGGGAAACAATCAAGTTTGGAGAAGAAATAAATAAAATAGAAAACAGAAAAGCAATTGAAAAGAATACACAAAACTGACAAACCTTAGCTAGACCAAGCAAGGGGGAAAGAAAAGAGAACCCACGTTAACACAAATGAAAAAAGAGACATTGCAACGGATACCACAGAAATCAAAAGGTCCACCTGCACCCCCATGTTCATGGCTGCATTATTCATAAAAGCCAAGCCATGGACACATCTTAAGTGTCCACTGATGGATGAATGGATAATGAAGTTGCAGCATGTATATGTGTGTGCATTATAGGTATATAAAATATGAGGAAATGCAACAACATGAGTGAAGCTTGGAGGCATTATGCTAAGTGAAATAAGTCAGACACAAAAAGACAAATACTGTATGAGCTCACTTACATGTGGAATCTAAAAAAAGAAACTAACAAAGAGATCATGCTTGTGGTTACCAGATGTGAGGGTGGGGGAATAGAAAATTGGAAGAAGGTGGCCAAAAGATACAAATTTCCAGTTGTACGATAAACAAGTACTAGGAACACAAGATATAACATGATGACAGTAGCTACTACTGCAGGATGACATATAAGGAAGTTGTTAGTAGAGTAAATCTTAAGTGTTCTTACAAGAGGAACATTTTTTCCTTTTTACTGTGTCTATATAAGATGGATGTTAGCTGAACCTACTATGGTAATCATTTCACAATACATAAAAATCAAACCATTCTGCTGTATACCTTAAACTTACACAGTGCCATATGTCAATTATTTCTCAATAAAACTGGGGAGAAATGTCAAAGAGGATGGTATAAAGTGTCTAGTTTACGAAGAAAGATACCACACTGAAACAAAGCTACATTTTTTTAAAGAACATTTTTGGGACCAGCACAAAATAATTCTGAAAGAATGAACAGATTTTTTTTTGTCTATATAATCCTTCACCTTACAACTGCTAGGGCCATTTCAACTTTAGGTCACTGAGATAATATTCACACACTCGATGAAATGATCACAAGTCACCCAGCAAACCAGGAGGCAAAATTATTTAATTAATTCAACCATCAGGTACTGAATAGCTTCTTTCCATCAGGTACCATTCTAGGTAGATTTACTCCATTTTATAAAGATATATATTTTTGCTCTGAACAAAAATTTATTCTTTTAGGTACTTCATTTTATCTAATCTATAATTATCTCAATTGAAGATGTGGACTGATTCCAGTACTTATTTGTATTGGTATCAATTTCCTCACCTGAAAATAAAGATAAAATTACCTCTCTTACATTGTAATTATAAGGATTTCAAAAAATGAAATATTTGAACTGATCCATAAACTACTGAGGCTTGTTTAAAAAATACACTACAAATAACAAGGAAGTGAGTGTGAAAAGTGGGGTAAAGAGAAAACTAAGTAAAGAAAGCTAGGGTGAAGTTAGTATATCATGGCTAATAACTTTGTAGGAAACAGTCATCAACTATGCAATTCACTGTCCACCAGGTAAAAGTGAACTAACGATACAGAGATGTAAAAGTATTTCTGGTACTAACACTTGTGAGAAATTTCTCCCTGAGGCCCACATAAAGAAGACAATGTGTAACATAAAACAATGGTCTGAACAACATCCCAACTGTGAACACAACACATTTCAATGGATAATCACATGCAACACTGTAGCTAAAACACTGGAATAAATGTTAGCTCTGAGGAAGCACATTCCGTGGCTCTCTGTGACGCAGAGATCTGACAGCACGTAACTGCCCTCTTGATGACCATCACTGACACTTTCAAAGTGTGATCCACCTCTTATGATTCAGGATGCCTGAACATATAAAAATGCATGAGACAGCCCTGGCTGGTGTAGCTCAGTGGATTGAGCACGGGCCTGTGAAGCAGAGGGTCACTGGTTCGATTCCCGGTCAGGGCACATGCCTGGGTTGCGGGCCAGGTCCCCAGTAGGGGACACATGAGAGGCAACCACACATTGATGTTTCTCTCCCACTCTTTCTCCTTCCCTTCTCCCCTCTCTCTAAAAATAAATTTAAAAAATATTTTTTAAAAAATTCATGAGACAAGTCAGTGTAGTACAGAATTTTAGGAGGATCTGCATTAGGTCCTCACATTTGTTCTCTACCACTCAGAAAGTGCTACAGGCTAGTGGTTAAAAAAGAGTCCAGGAGCCAGACTGCCTGCATTACCCCACCTCTGCTCCTCGAAAGAAGTGTCGGTGAGCTCTGGCGAGTTATTTAATGGCTTTCTACCTCTGGAACCTCCTATGTAAAGTGAAGATAATAATAACTATCTCACTGTAACAAAAATTAGATAAATTAAAAGGACAATACCTCGCATGTAGGGAGCTGTTATTCTAAGTGTAGAAAATTTGTGAACCAGTATAAATTACATAGTTATTGCATAATAGTAACTGGTTAAATTACAGTTCTACGAAACCAACAAAGCCTAATCAAGAACAGACTGACAGCTGAAAGAGGGGAGGGGAAGGCAGGGAGTGACTGAAAAAGGTGAAGGGATTAGTCAAAGGACGCATATATGAAGGACGCATGGACATGGACAATGGTATGGGGATTGACTATGGAAGTGGGAGATAGGTTGGATGGAGAGGGGCAAAGGGGGAAAAACTGAAAAAAATGTAGTAACTATGTATGGTGCAAGGTGGGTACTAGAATTATCAGGGGTACCACTTCATAAATTATATAAATGTCTAAATGCTATGCTGTACACCTAAAACTAATATATAATAATATTGAATGTCAACTATAATTGAAAAATAAAATAAACACTAATAAAATTGTACACTTTAAATATTATAAATAAATAAATAAATAAATAAATAATAAAACACAATCAGAAAAGTAGGAATCTCCTTTGACTGTTCTAAACAAATTTCTTATATCCTTTTGTGTGTGTGTGTGTGT